>BPLR01019783.1:0-53460 GCA_021605095.1 Caerostris extrusa
TAATGTTAGCTTCATTTAAGTGCATTAAGTAACGCAACTAAACATTTATATGGGCCATAAGAGCACCGTATAATTACAGTTTAATCAGTAATGCCATATATGCCATATTCTTCTACTTCATGTGATTTATTTTCTCACCGACATTTGAAGAATGGTTTCTCCCAGCGGTTAGATTCTAGACTCCCTGGTGTAACAACATATAATCATTTAAGATGATGTATGACTTCGAATTATCTCTCGCCTGTAAGAAGACTCCCTTCTTGCTTCTTGTGATGTAAAAGGAGCGTTAATTAATTATGTTTTGCGAAACGCGGTGTCACTTTCACATGTGATTAGGTGAGAGATTTGACATTTTATTCTAGGTCTTAAGATTTGTTTTTATTTTAAAAGTTCTTAAACTGGGATCAAAATTTTATTGTTAGCTCTTGGGCGAGCGTGAAACGACTTTAATAATTGCTTACAGTACCTAAAAAAAAAAACAATGGAATGAGTAAAAGATGTCAGAATTCAAGATTCCACCATGTCAATGAGGTTTCCTTTCATGTATGAAAAATAAAATTATTATTTGCTTTTATATGAAAGCATTTTTTGCTACTAGTAGCCATAAAATCTTTTTCCTGCCTACAGACTTACTTCCATTGAATCCGAAAGATTATTAAACAATAAAAAAAATCTTTCATGTTGTCTTTGATTACAATAGAGAATCTATAATACCATAATGTATTAGAAGAAATTGTTAATAAATTATATAGTGAATATGAAATAAAAAAAATGAAACAATTATATAATATAATGTCTATAATTATTATATATCATTATAATATCTACATATGGATATATACCGTCGTCACATGATCAAAAATACAAATTTTTATTTTGCAAGTTTTATTAAAAATTAATAATGTGCAGATGGTTTAAATTCAGTGATTTCAGATTTAAATTACGGCCTTATATAAATTGGCTAAATAAAGCAATCATTTTCTTAATCATGTAACCATCTTATTTTCGGCTTAGAAGTGGTATCTTTTCACGAATATATAATTATATATGTTTTCCAACGTTATACATATTTTCTCTCGTTAATTCGATGTGTGAAGTGTTTTGTGCGTGTGTAAATAAAACTCTGAGCTCTCAAATCTCAACCCAACCATACCCAGTTACAATCCAGATAATCCAAACCCATAACACTTTACAATCCAAGAATTTTAAATAATTTTTTTTTTCACTTTAAATTTGTTAGCATTATTTTTAAGAATATAATAGCATTAGTTTTGGAATATATTAAAATGTAATACCGTTTTTTTTTTTTCTATCTTTCTTTACAACTCTAACAAATTGCATTAATTAGTTTTAAATTTAGATAATTTAGGAAGAGGAAAACACTTACTAATTTTCAATTCTAGAATTTCACTTTAGAATATCAGTGAAGTTATCTGATTTTTCCATTTTAAATGGAATAACCCCTGTCTCTTAATTGTATATTGTATCTCCTGCGCTGCACCCAGAGCGCCCCCTGGCGCTCAAGAGAAAGGGTCAGTATTCGAGACTCTCATCCAAGAGGAAGTACAGCGCAACTTGCGCTGCAGCTCAGCAACGTTCAGTTTATAATCGCTCACTCCGAGAAAAACACATTTAGTACAACGTGTATTAGTTGGCCTACAGACTCTCACCCGAAGAGGAAGTATATTTCGCGCATCCCGCTCGTACATGAGTATCTTTATTTTGGGCTTAGAAGTGGAAACCGTTCACGAATCTATAATTATCTGTCTTTAAGTGTGTTAAATATTGTCTGTCTTTAATTGTGTGGTGTCGGGGAGTGTGTAAATAAAGCTGTGAGTTCTCAACCTGTGTCATAAGTCACAACCCAACCACACCCAGTTACACTTCAGCTGCACAACCTGTACACTACAAATGTAGTTTAATTATGTATGGAAATTTTTATTGTTTATGATAAATGCCTGAAAAAGAATTTTTTTTTAAATGTCTTCAGAAAATTTGAACGTTGTAATTTATCTCAGTTGGCATTAAATTAAAAAATACATAATGTTACATTTTAATATACAACAAATTTAGTGTCTTAATTTTATATTACTTTAATTTTTATATTTGTATAAAGTACATTTAAAATTAAATGATAAATTTTCAAAATAATTTGATTTCGAAAATTGAACATGAATTCAGTTTGAATTGAAACATTCATCGGTTTTTAATAATGAAGAAATGATAGAATTAGAAAATTTTATCAAAAAAAGAGATACCTCAAGCTATGATGCAAATATAAATAAATATGGCTCTGCTATAATGATGATCATTATTATTATTATTATTATTATTACTATTTTGGTAAAATGTAATGCAATTTAATATTACATTATTTTGAGTTAAAAATAAAAATGAACATCTAGATTTACTGCAAATTGTATTCATAGTCTATTTAAATTAAAACGTCTTGAGTAATTTTTGAGAATATAATTAACTAGTTTCTGTAATATTTAAATTCTTTAGCTTTTTAAAATTAATATGTTCTGTTAATATAATGTAATAAACTAAGTAGTATAATAATAATATTTTCATAACTCAGCGTCGTTAAAATATTATATTACATATAATTATAATTATTTTTAACACTGATGACATCAATCGCCAGTAATAAACAAATTCTTAACTAACTATTAGATACAACCAGACATTTCCTGATTACTGAAAAGAAAACATTTAGTTCTGACAAAGTTTATTAAGAAAATATCTTTTCAAAATTAAAAATTTGAGATTTTGTATAATTTTCTTTAGAAAACTTAAATTTACTCAATAGAGCAATCATTTTTTATCTATGTATTTTCGCTTTTCACTTTTTTAATTAGCTAGCACTTATTTTTCAGAACGTAATAGTGTTAGTCTGAAAAGTTAAATGAAAATTAATGCTTTCAAAGTTATATAATACTGTTAATTAAAGTTAAATGATATTTTTTTTTTTTGCTCTAACTTAACTAATGGTTGAAAATCCGATGAAAGTAAAAAAAAAAAAAAAAGTTTATTTTTATTCAAGTAAAATAAAATAATAAAATTTTCTTCGGAACTAAATAATATTTAGAGGGAAAAATTTAACATCTAGAAACTGTTAAAAATATTCTTGAACAGGAACAAATATATAATAAACTGGAAAACGTGGTTTTGCCATATACATTTGTCTTGGATGTCTTAATAAAAAAGCGCTGCACTATAAGTGTGTGGTTACTGGTTTGATTGGACCCAGGGGCGCATGCAGACAATGACGGCGTAAGCCACGGATACACTAACAATTTATTTCAACGCTCTACGATTTTATTAGATTAATAAATCTACGGTTTAAATTATATTCGAATACAAACACCCATGCCACCAAAAAGATTCATTTCTACTAATTACGGTAAAATAATCAGACCTCTAAGTGCTATCAGGCCGTTGTGTATGTTTTGGATATCCGTATTATACAATGTTTACTTATGATTTACTCATATACATGCCACGTATATATATATATAAATAATGGAAGAAGGAAGAAGAAAATAATTAAAAAGAGGTGGAATGCCTAAATTTAATTTTGTATTGTAAAAAATTCTCTGAAAATTGCTTTGAAACATGAAGTTGGAATCATGATTTGTTTTATATGGAAGCAATATATTTTGTCAAGGTGGAATGACTAAAGGACTGTTTGGTTGTTTTCTAAAATTACGAATCAAAATTTACCGGACATTCCTCATCTTTAATTATGATCGGTGGCATTCCTTTATAATATGTAACATTTAATACATTTCCTCTTTCCAAGGCAGCCAATATCCTTTTCCGTTGTTTCTGTAACCAAGTTCTGTCTGTTGTGATTGGATTAAAATGTGGTTGTTTACAGACTCTGATAATTGCTCTTTCTCAACCAATCAAGATTTTTTGCATTACAATACCAAAATATGTAGTCGATGGTTGAGTCGTTATCTAAAATGCCACCTACTACACTGCATCTACAGTATTTTTTACCACTTTTCAAATTTAATTATCTAACAGTATGATAATGGTAACATTCAGTGATGGTATTTGAAGATTTCAAATGCAATGCTTTTCTTCGAACACAAGCCGGAAGAGGATCTTAAAATAGATCTTTCGCCACACAGGATCAGTTTTTGTTGTTACTTGGTACCATTTATTTCATATACTTTATTATGAACAGTACAAAAGATGATAACCAGAGAAGATAAGACTTCCGAGTATTCGTATTTGCTCTATATTTGTGTTCAGTATGTATAATAAATATGATACCAGGCAATCCAATAATCGATGAAAGATGCTCGAAAAGATTAGGATAATAAAAGCTACGATTTCGTTTTTGAAAACAGGTTTTACATGTATGTCAATCACAAATTTGAAATTCGCGTTTTGCAGAACCTGTACGTGTTTTTTAATATTTTCAGTGGAATGAAATATTTTTAACGAACCTAATTTTAAAGAATAAAGATCAAAGCACACAAATATTTTTGAAAAAACTATATATTTTACAATCAGCCTACGAAGATGTCTTGCACTTTTAATACTCTTTTTTATTTTATTTAACCGCGTATAATGTTATATACCAAACAAGTATAATAATCTTACAACAATAGCATTCATTAAATTTTTACATACTAAAAATACACAGACAAAAACCTTGGAATGTGAAAAAAAAATAATAATAAAAAGAACGTTTGTGCCTAAACCTCAATGTCCTACAGTGCTGTATTTTACAGCCCATGAGCAGTCTCATGGATTGAGGGAAAGGCAGTGGAACTTCTGTTCTGGTGGAGCAAGCACCCGTAGGTAGAAGTCTGGTCTGAAGAAGAAGGACAGTTCCCTCTGGAGAGGTTTTAGGAGAACTACCCCCAAAACTTATGTATTCGTACGAGACGAAACTCTAGCAGGTAGTGCGACTTACTAAAGATGCTAAACATCACAAATGCAATCGAGTCTCATAGTTTTTTGAAACAATGTCTACAACAAAGCCTTCAGCGGACTGAACCTTCGCACTAATGTTCACCAGCGGTGAACGTTTACTGAGCCACGAGTCGGGCAATAGGATCAGAGAGTTTTTGCATACCGTACTTTAAAAATACGGTATTTTTTTCCCTGGCGTATAGATAAACATTACAGATACGCATGCGTATTTCCTATGAGCATGTTCGCAATGGGAAAAAAATACCGTATTCTTTAAAAAGTATAATCGATGAAAGATGCTCGAAAAGGCTTAGCGTAATTAAAGTACGTAGCTTTTTGAACTCCAGCAGTGGTTTTCAACGGATTTAAGTGGAGCGCATTTAAGATCCTACAAGATAATTTAGGTATTATAATAGTTAAGTCAAATGTTACAGAAAATTAGTTTCTTGGAAACATTCTATGGAGCATTATTACTGTTTGGCACTTTTTATATAAATAAAAGAATGAAAAAAGACGAATCAGATTAGATGATCAAACAAAGTACTACTTACAGACGGTGGAATCTCATAGGATGCAATGGGAATTTTTTTAGCATTAAAAATAACATAGAGGTTAACATTTCTATCAGCCATTCATGGAAACAGCGTTCCTAGTTTCTTGGAAAGTTTTCCGAGTTCCTTATTATCACTATTTGGTACTTTTATGTGAATAAAAGAAGAAAAATAAAAAGGCAAGAGAATAGTTAGTTATTTATAATGAAGACAGATAACAAAGAATAATTATATTTATTTTTATATCCAAACGCATATTACTCTGGAATATCATGACACATCTGGAAATCTTCTAAGGCGCATTCTTTGAAAATCCCCAAACTGTAACAATTTTGAATAAGTAACAAAAATGGTTTATCCCTAACTCCTTCTCTTGTTCAAACTAAACACTTTTCGGCCTACGGATTTACCACATCCGTCACCTGTACAGACACGATTGGTTTGTCAAACTAATCGTGTTTGTCGGTAATGTGATTTTTTTTGCACACTTTAGGCTAATTAGACCGGATGGTCGGACCAGTGGCGACCTCTGGTTTGCCACTGGTTTCCGAACCAGTCCCGGTGAGGCCATGAATGTTTCTACTGGTTCGGAATACACTTTAAGCCGTAGCTTCGGTTCAAAATGGCCGTAGACGATTAAACCAAAGCCCACTCAAACTTTTCAAATCATTCCCAAACTGTAAAGGTTTAGCTCTAGTGATGTGATCTGGTACTACTACACATTAGTAATAGTAGGCTAATTAAACTGGGACCTACAGTTTAACGTGGATTCGGAACCACTGAAAACATCCATGCCACCGCCAGAATTCGAACTTAAAACCTGTGGTATGCACCAAACACAGATTTCGTTCAAGTCGCAGTGGATTAGACCCAAACTTGTTTATTCAGATCTTGTTTATTCTTTGAATTAGAACCAAACTTCCTTATTTCTATTTTCAAGCCACGCTTTGTTTATCAGACCACTCTGACCCTAAAAAAGTAAAAATACAAAAAAGGTAAATGAATTTAGTTCGTGTTTTAAATTGCAACTAGCTAATTCCAAATGTAAATTAAAATCCAAAAATAGAACCTGTGAATGACGTCAAGACCACCTTCCTTGAATCGAGGATATGTTTATCCATTAAAAAAGATCCCCCCTTCCTTCTAATGTCATTTAATTCCAAAGAACATATTTATAAAAACTTCTAATGGCTTGGTTTTCTGACACTGCTTTATTAATGACTTTACCCTTTTTTTTTTACACCATCTTAATTTCTAGGAAGGATTTAATAACCGAGGTTTTTTATCAGAAATTTATTTTTAGGTGCTTTACTCTTGAATGGAAGGATAACAAGCTCCTGTTTTCTTTCCTGTTTATGTAAATAGGGCAGCTTAGCAAACTGTACTAAGTTTTCACCATACATTTATTATTCTTTCTTTTGAATATAGAATATAATGCAAAGAGAAAAAAATTATAGAAAAAAAAAATTAACTTTTGATTTAATTCGATTCGTATCATTAACTGTAAATATTAAGTTGATTAACTTCACATTTTATTATTTGTTCTCCAGAAAAAGTAATTAAAATTTTTAATTATTCTTAATTGATTTTATGACATATAATTTCATTTTATTTAAAAAATTTGGAATTAATTAAATTATTAATTTTTAAATAATGTTAAAGGAAGATCGAAAATATCATAATAGTTTTTATACAATATATATATATATATAATTTGAAAAACTAATGCTGTACATTTACATCTTTTTTCTTACTATAACTTAATGAAGTCAGTCCCCATACGATACTCAAATATGGGGATAATTGCCCATCCCGAAAAGCACTGCCCTCCTTCTTCAGCGACACTTATCCAAGCCAGACTTCTATGTACAGGTACTCCATCAAACTTTTGCCCCTTACCCTCTTTCCATGAGAGATACGACAACAATACACATATATATATCTATATATATATATATGTATATATATATATATATATATATATATATATATATATATATAATAAATAAAATTTAAACGTATACATATTTTTAAAATAATAAAATGTTTAGTATATGATTGAAACAATTTCAATGTAGAGAGTTGTTTTTAGACTTTTAGACGTTTTCGGTTTCATGGGATATTGTTTATGTATATATATATATATATGCTCCGATATATAGTAACAATAACAACAATTTCAATAAAAATTATAAAATTTGTATAATATTATTAAAATATTAATTTTATTCTCGAAATAATCATTTAAAATAAATATTACATTTTTTTACTTTATTTCATTTACAAAATTTTATAAATTTAATTATTTATTATACGATGATATCTTTCTGTAAAGCAACATTTTCGAAAGTAAAAAAAATAATAACTTATATAGCAATTGTGTTTTATTGGGTATTATAATTTTATTTCTAGATTTTAGAATTTTTTTTTTTCAGATTTAAAGACTAACCAAAAATTTCGTTTCAAAACTGATCTTTATTTAAGAAATATCCACTTGGCAAATATTTAAACATATCTGGAACTTCATTCGCCTAGATGTGGAATACAAATATTTTGGAACATATTTTTCAATATATATAAATATATATATAAATAATATTTATCCAATAATATTTTTATAAATACAATAAATAAAATTTAAACGACATATTTTTAAAATAATAAAATGCTTAGTATATGATTGAAACAATTTCAATGTAGAGTTTTTAGACTTTTAGACATTTTCGGTTTCATGGGAATTGTCTAGCCCGGCTAGACAATTCTTTGGATGTAACAACAACAACAATTTCAATAAAAATTGCATAAAATTTGTATTGCTTATAAAAATAGTTTTATTCTTGAAGTAATCATTTAAAATAAATATTACTTTTTTTTTTATTTATTTCATTTACAAAATTTTATAAATTATCTAAATTATTTATTATGCGATGATATCTTTCTGTAAAGCAACATTTTCGAAAGTAAAAAAATAATAACTTATATAGCAATTGTGTTTTATTGGATAATTATAATTTTATTTCTAGATTTTAAATTTTTTTCAGATTTAAAAAGACTAACCAAAAATTTCGTTTCAAAATTGATCTTTATTTAAGAAATATCCCTCCCTTGGCAAATATTTAAACATATCTGGAACTTAATTCGCCTAGTTGTGGAAATCAATATTTTGGAACATATTTTTCAAGAAACCAAAATACACGCGAAATAATATTTACTTCAATAATGTTTTTTGAAACTAAAATCATTCTCGTAAATAGTAAAAATCGATTTAATTCAGGACAGGAAAAAAAATAAAGGGCAACAACGATTCTTCAGAGCAAAATAAACCACGAAATTCTTATGTTTCGCTGCATAATACACCAAGATGCACTTTATGCCCAAACATTTCTGGCCGAAATAGTTGATGTCCTGAATTTGGTAATCAAGATTGTTAACAGCATCTTGTCAAAAGCACTCAACCATCGTCGGTTTAAAGAATTCTTAAACGAAATGGAGACTCAGTATTCCGACCTCCTTCTTCACAATGAAGTGCGATGGCTTTACAAGGTAAGGTGTTGAAACGTTTTTGCTTTTGTGCTTGAATGAAATAAATACATTCCTAAATAAAAAAGGCATTAATCACCCTGAGCTAGAGAACTACAAATGGTTGCAAAAATTTTTTACTTTATGGTGGATATCACAGCGAAATTAAATGAGCTGAATCTAAAACTGCAAGTAAAGGGAAACCCAGGCTACGTTTTGGTAGAAGAATTGGTTTTTTTTGAAGAAAAATTAATCCTTTTTGCAAAAGATATTCAGAGCAGTATATTACTTCATTTTCAATTTCTAAAGCAATATCGTGATAGAAC
This sequence comes from Caerostris extrusa, assembly GCA_021605095.1. Taxonomy (NCBI): domain Eukaryota; kingdom Metazoa; phylum Arthropoda; class Arachnida; order Araneae; family Araneidae; genus Caerostris; species Caerostris extrusa. The sequence goes on from BPLR01019783.1 coordinate 9,332, forward strand.
TAGTGCATCTGTCGGCACGAGGTACTTCAGCACAGTTATAAAAAAATTATACATGAATTTGCTGATAGATTTGAGCAATTCAAAACCAACAAAACCACTCTAGTATTCATAGTAAATCCTCTCAACACAAATAGCAAGCAACGAAATCCACATTGAGCCATTTGGAATTGATACTGGATCTCTAGAAATGCAATTGATTGATTTAAAAAGTAAAGCTTTGTGGAGTGGAAAATTTACAGAGTTGAAAAGCAAATTGGAAGTCCAGAAATGTATGTACGTAACGCAACAAAAGCGGACTACTTTAAAAGAGATGCCGCGAGTTGTGGCACTTATATTCGAAGCATGGAATAGTCTTCCAGATTGCTACAGTGAGGTGAAGAAGTTGGTATTTGGAGTGCTAACTATCTTCGGATCGACATATTCGTGTGAGCAAGCTTTCTCTTGCATGAATATAATTAAAAGTAAAAAGTAAAGCCAATTAACAAATGAAAATTTAGAGTCGTGTTTGAAACTTAAAGCAACAAGTTATGAGCCAAATTTATCCAAACTTTCTAAAACCATGCAAAGCCAATGCTCCCATGGAATTTGTTTGCTCAAATGTACATTATTGTTTATTTTTATTTTAAGTACAAATTACATTGTTTAGTAAAGTTTAAATTTTCTACTTGAATAACCATGCAAAGCCATCGCTCCCATTGAATTTGTTTGTTCAATTGTTTGTTATTGAAGTACAAGTTAGTGTTGTAAGTAAATGTTTAATTGCTTTAATTTTTACTTAAATAATAAGTAATTATCTAATAATGAATAAATAGAATGATATAACGAATAAATAGATATGTTTTCTTATGAATAAATAGATTAGTTTTTTTATCAAAAAACTTTATTTATGCGAGTACTAACAGGTGGGCTAGTATTATTAAATCGGCGCTACTAGTATTAAATCCATATAATTTTTACTTAGCCCTAACCTTCAAAAGACACGTGTATAAATTTGACAGCTGTTGCACTAATAGTATGTGAGTTATAGCATTTTTAGTGAAGCAACTTTAGTTAGTTTGAAAAATGGATAAAAAGAAATTTCATGTGTTAATAAAGCATTGCTTTTTGGCGAAAAAAAAAATACTATTGAAGCCAAGGCTTGGCTTGATAAACATTATTCGGACTTTGCACCAGAAAAATCAACCGTAGAGAAGTGGTTTGCGAAATTTAAACGAGGCGAAATGAGCACCGACGACGATGCACGCAGTGGACGCCCCAAAGAGGCTGTTACCGACGAAAACATCAAAAAAAGTCCACAAAATAATGTCTGATAGCCGTAAAGTGAAGTTGATTGAGATAGCTGAGACCCTAAAGATATCAAAGGAACGTAGACATATCATGAATGAATATTTGGATATGCGAAAGCTCTGTTCAAAGTGGGTACCGCGCGAGCTCACAATCGACCTAAAACAACAACCAATTGATGATTCTAAGCAGTGTTTGGAGCTGTTCAATCGTAATAAACCCGAATTTTTGCGTCGATATGTGACAATGGATGAAACATGGCTCCATCATTTCACACCGGAGTCCAATTGACAGTCAGCCGAGTAGACTGCACGTGATGAACACTAAAAATGCTAATATCGCAACAGCTATCAAATTTATACACTTGCGTTTTGAAGGTTAGGGCTAACTTAAAAATCATATGGATTTAATACTAGTAGCGCCATCTATGTGTCGGCCTATGAACTTTTCAGCCCACCTGTTATTTATTGTTGGCAAGAAAACATTTTGTGGCTCTTTAAAAATTTTGAAATTTTGTAAATTGTATTTTTGGCTCTTCCGTCTCAAAAGGTTGCCGACCCTTGGTCTAGTTCGTACAAATTAATTAATTGGAACGAACTAGACGAATTCAATTCAATTAATTCGTTCGGTTAAAGTTAGCGTTTTCTAACTAATTTAGTGTATTTTTGACATATAAAACTTCAAATAAAAATTTAAGGCTGAAATCAGTTTTAAATTTTATGGCTATATCTCAAGCCACAATTCAGAGTTTTATTCTAGAAAACACTCTTAATAAAAAACACCTTCATGTGAGTTTCTGCTTTTTTTTTCAGTTGCTAATTCGCCTCCGGAAACAGCAAAAGAAATCCGTGTCTGAGGATTTCAAAATGAACTGCTTCCGCAAATTCCTTGATGTCGATTGCTAATTTCCATTTCCGGTTCTGATGTCTGTTTTATCACGCTTACTTTAATAAGATACAGAAGGATCAAAAGGTCGAACACGTATAAAAACACTTTGTTACAAAAATACTAAACCGAGTCAAATTTCCAATATGAGTCTCACCGAAAGAGATATCATTCTAGAAATTAAAAATGAAAATTCTTTCAATATCGTCCCAATATGTGTTCAAAATGCGATCCCTTTTTTTTTTCCCCATTTTTTTCTGAGTACAAATGATTATCTTTTAATATTGTAACAGAGCTTCCACCTATGCACTCCAACAGCGCCCCCTGTGGCTTTCAGGAGAAATGGTCAATAGGCCTCGAGACTCTCACCCGAGAGGACGTACAGCGCAACCGGCACTGCCACAGAGAAACGTATAGTACAGTGCAATCACGCGCTTCTGTTGAGAAATTAGTTGTTTGTAATCTCTCATCCCGAGAGTAAATATATTTAGCACAATCCTGGCCATTTGTTGGCCTACAGATTCTTACCTTAATTATATGTCTCTGTGTTAAATATTGTTTATCTCTAATTGTAAGTGCATGTGGTGTTTGTGCGCGTGTAAATAAAGCTGTGTGTTCTCAAGCCTCAGCACCTGTCAGATCCAGTTACAATACAGCTGCACAAACCGACAACACTACAATATCAGTTTCTGCGTTTATTCCCGAGTTAACGAAATGAAAGCACAGAACACCACAAACCAATTTTTGATAAACGTAGAGGATTCTGTCGTGCGAATTCTGTATGCACCATATTCAAATCTTTGGACCGATAACTAATCGGCTAATATGAAACCAAGCTTCATCCATAAGTAATATAAAAAACAAATTAAAGTCAATTCCTACTTTTCTTTCCTTATATTGCAGAAAGTCCTTTATAAATAATTTTCATTCATTATTTTAAGTTTATTTGGCGCCATCTATTGGTAGATATATGCAACTTAAATGTAAAAAGAAACTAAAATGAATTAATTCAATTTAATTACTGAATTAATATTTGAAAAAACTGTATTAACATCAAGTGTCATCCACTACAAGTTCAAAAAAAATGTATCTGAACTTGAGCGGAGGAATAAAAAGTATTTTATTAACGATTGAAAATTTGAACAAGATATATATAGGAGAATGTGAGCTAATAGAAGGAATTAAAAAAGCAGAGAATCAAGTTTTTCTATTCCATTGATGTCAATTAATGATTTAGATCACCCGACACTGTCGCAACCCTTTAATCTTTTTAAGCATGTCCATTTCTTGAACAGCGTGAACACGATGCGAATGAAAGATGCAGTTTGTTCAATGCTTTGTGCACTTCGCCCATTTGATTGCGATGCTAGTTTTCACACTCTTTGTTGGTGACAGCAACATTTTATTCCTGACTTTGTCCATTTTCCTGACTGGAAGCCCCTTGGAGCAGACTGGAAGCCCCTTCATTTCTTTTTATGAGCGCTTTTTTAAATCATGTTGTCAGGCGAAAAATCGTTATTTGGTGCGGTTGAATTTTGGGAAAGGTCTTTTAAAGGCTTCAACAATTTTTCGTAGAAATGCATTTTGAAGTAATGTTCATTCAGAAAAATTCGTTCTGCTTTGCAAAACTTATTCTTATTTAGGTCATTTTTACAATATAATCCAATATATTCGTAAAAAAATAATTTTGGCATAAATTATAAAAGATAATTTATAAAAGATGCTATTGTGGCATTATTGTAGCATTTCGTTCCCAGGAGAGAGGAATGTATATTCTTTAACAAGTACATATAGTACAACAGTAATAATATAGTAATACATATAAAAACTACCTATCACTCAAACATGACTCTTGGTAGGCAGTGTTGTGGATACTTATCTTACGCGCAATTAGTGTTTTGTACTAATGAGAACAACCTGTCGCTCAAATCTGATGGCAGACAATCAGTGTCATAGATAATGAGACCACATGAAATTAGCGGTTGTCTGTTCAGTGGCCGAAATAATTGCAGACTCGATATTGACTATTGGCTGCGTAATTGGTGATAGACGTGGGCTGAAGAAGTGTCGACTTAAATCAGAAGTGAGGGAAGCTGACACCACAGAAGAAGAAGAGTGCTGCGACGAATCGACAAGAAGTATTGTTTTTCCTCTTTTTCTCTGAAGTGACTGAATAGTCCAAATTTTAAGCCAGCTTTCAAATTGAGAACCTTGTGGTTTCTTGTATCACGATATAATAATTGAGGTATGCCGCAGACAACGTATTTGATATTCATAGACTCGGGAATTTGTGAATGAAACTATCTTTAATTTTCATTTTTTTTTTTTTTTTTTTTGTAAATAGAGTTATGTATATATAAATAATGCTCGTAAATAAAACTTAAAATGTTCCCATGAACTTGAAAGTGGCCCTCGTTTTGAAATCGCTATAGGTCTAGTATAAGCCGAGTTATTACACTACATATATTATATATATTTTACAATATATTTAAACATTTTATAATGTAGTTTATATACCTAAAAATATGCTATAATAATTAAATAACTCAATATTTTTTACATTTTGTTATAAATGACATTCTTCATATCTATATATATATATATATATATATATAGAATTTTCAATTTTTTAAATTGTTTTTTACTGTGTAAATGTTTTTATTGTGTTTAGAACAAGTTACAGTTTATTTTCAGAATAAAAGAAAAAAACTGCTTTTATTACATAAACAAAGAAAGATTTGATTAAAAAAATTCCAAAAAATAATTTACTTCAATAAAATTTTCCATATTTAGAAAAATTCACTCAACGTCTAAGGCAGCAATTTTAAAAATAGTATTTGGAATATAGATATAAAAGTGTGCTTCTAGTTACAAAGGGAAGACAATTCGAATCACTGATTCAAGACATGAACCGGGAATGTGGCTGCAATTTTCTTTAACTATTCTGAACGGAAGAATGGTTCGGTGAAACTCATAAAATATTCTTGGCGTGACAATAGTTTACCGCAATGTTATGACATGATCTTCCATCTAAAATTGCTGAATACCATAGAAATGTATATTATGAATAAATACTAAATATATAGAAAAATTTCCTAAAAAAGATAATATATACTTAGCATACACTCATGTCCAAAATTATCTTTACATGCATAAATACACGGATTTCTCAGAAATTGTGAATATAAGTTTATGAATTTATCTGGAATGATACATAACACTATGACGCAAAAAATAAAAGGAAAAAAAAATTTATGTGATTTATAATTGTAACATGAAACAACAACAAGTAATATAAAAAAAAATTTTATAGTCACTTCCTACTTAAGTCAACAAAGTAAACTTTTATTTTAGTTACTTTTTATTAAATAATTACAATTAATATAAATAGGACAGAAAGATACGAGACGAGATCGAATCTCGCCGAAGATTTTTCATTTTGTTCCCTCCTTGACTCAGACTAGAACCCGGAATGAAAAAAAGAATCTGAAAAAGAAATTCATTCCCAGCGATCTACACGCTTCGCCACTGACGGTATTTATTCCTAAATTTATATCCTGCTAAATATCTTATATAAGAGAATTTTTTTTTCTCCCATATAAAACTAAAATTAAAGAATTAATATTTTTAAAAAAAACTGCATTAACATCCAGTGTCATCCACTACAAGTTCAAAAAAATGTATTTGAACTTGAGTGGATGAATAAAAAGTATTTTATGAACGATTGAAAATTTGAACAAGATATATATAGGGAGAGTGTGAACTAAGAGTAAGAGTAGAAAAAAATGGCAATAAAATGTGACAAAATGAGTTCAGAAAAAAAAAAGGAATAACTCAGCAAAGACGGAAGCCTTACGAATTTAATATGGATTGCGATCGTCTCTGACGTATACACACATATCGCATGTTTTCCTGCTGGCAATAACGTTGTTAACAACAGTCTGGGGAATTAGACTCCAGTCTTCCAGCAATTCCGTATAGCATTTATATCTCTAGGAGGAGGATGTCTACGTGCAATTGCTCGTCCAAAGCATCGGGTTGAGATCAGGTGACTTTGTTGTCCACGGTGTTCCCTGAATGTCTTCTTCTCTTTCAAGGAATTCGTCAGCAAGGTTTGTTCGATGTGGACGAGCATTATCGCCCATAAATAAAATGTCAGATCCATATATGCTTTTGATTTCATAATGCTAATTAGGCTCGTTTTTCAAATTTTCTTATTAATTTTTTTTATTATTTTTGGGTATGCAAAGATAAATTTGGACATGAATGTGTAAAAAATGATTTGGAAAATAGAATTAAAGTAAAAAATTTTAAAAATCAATAGTTATAAATTTGCAATAAATTATAAAAAAATAATTTATAAGACGAAAATATATATTCTCGTAGCATGTCCGAAGTTGCCTTCTGAATATCACATTTCTTCTCCAAATTAAGAAAGTTTGGTTCGAGATTGCACAAGCGATACAAATCGAATATTTCTCTGACAATACCGGAAATGGGCACAATATATACGTAAGCCGGAATGTCCTTCCTTTGGGCTCAACGATAAAAAAGAGTTCTAACCCACAGATGCAACTCCCAAAAAATAACTTTCATATTGGGCCTGTACAGAGCGGGTGTAAAGTATCATCCTCTATTGTGACCTTGGTAAATATTGAATCTACTTCTTATCTGTTGTTGTAATTGCGAATTATCTAAGTCGAAATATCACTCGTTTGAAAAAACAATATAATGGCATAATAAGGCAACTGATTAAAAACGAGAAAAAATGAAATCTTTTAGGAGCTTCGTGAAAGTTTTAATTAAAAGACTTCTTTGGGAAAGGAAGATGCTTAACAGGACCATAGAATAATTACACTTCTCAATAGTAATAAACAATAAGATTGCAGTGTTAAGTGAAATGGATTACTGTTCATTGAATTATTATAACTTAGGAATTCTTGATGCTTTAGAGAGAGAGAGACTTAGAGTTTCAGATTCGGGGTAGCACTCCACTCTTTTAGGCCGAAAACCCGATACTCTGCTACAGGGTGCGATACTCGCTATAGGGTTAGCGAAATATACTTCCTCTCCGGGTGAGAGTCTGTAGGCCACCTAATGCACCGGATAGATTACTAAATATATTTCCTTTCGGGATGAGAGACTATAAACTAGACGAATTTTAGCTGGAGCACAGGTGCAGCTTTGCTTCATCTGGAGTGAGAGTCTCGAGGCCGACTGACTATTTCTCCTATACGTCACACACTGAAGGCTTCAAGTTCGAATTCCAACGGTGGCATGGATGTTTGTTGGTGGTTCTGAATCCGCGTTAAACTGTAGGTCCCGGTCTGTTTAGCCTAAAGTTTGTATAAAATGACCTTAGAGCGACAAACCAAACTTACACGTCACAGGGGCGCTCTTGCCAGTGTGTATGAGGAAGTGAGGTTACAGACCATTAAATCATGTAGTTAAATATTATTTGACCAACATTCAACTTCTAGGGAGTGTGGTGTTACAGATGGATTATGGATTTTATGGTGTCTTGCTTGATGAAGACATGGAATCTTGGAGTATGATGTATGGTAAAAATCATTGAAAATGGATAAAGAAATATATGTAGGATTTGTTTGTGTGGTAATCAGCAGGCGGCGACACATCACGGTTGCTTGTCTTTGATAGAGCCAGTTTACAACGTGGGGGAGTATTCAACTTTGAACTCTGACCCCTGGAGAAGGGGGCAGGTCCCCGTAGATGAAGAAAGAAAAAAGAACTGCTGGCGGTCAAAGAGAGAGGAGCGAGATAGGGCAGGCTGCGTCAAGCAGCGAGAGAATATGATTATGATGCATTAATTGTTAATGTAAATATCGCTGTACATATAACCGTGATTAATTAAATGGTTGTTGTTGAGAGAAAAACAACGTTTTGTTAATGTGTTTTGAAATACACCCCTAGACAACCCACTCCGGCCATTATAACATTGTTAGACTGGTAGAGAAGTCTACAGAAACTGTAGGCCGGGATGAATCTATTGGAACCGGTTGAAACTCTACATATATTCAAGGAAAGATATTTATAGAAACAACTTAAAAGAGCAACTGCACCATGTTGAATGTTTGTCTGAATGCCATGTTAATAATTGTCTCATTAACTCAAAGTCATTAACACTTGCATTCATCTGCTGCCTAAAATTGTACATCCTTTTACACTGTGAATAACCAAATGTTATATCTTTTTAATATTGAAAACAGGAAATAAATTATTATTTAATTTATTTTTTTGATATTTTACTTAAACAGAATATTTTTTTGTTTTAATTTAAGGGTAAAATGAGGCCAGATGTCTTCTCAAATAAAAATGAATTAATTTTGTAATTCTGGCTTGAAGTACATGAAATGTGAATTCCGCTAAAAATAACGAAAAAAAAAGGATATTGCACAAAAGAAGAGAGATATAATTTTTGAAAAACTGATATCTTCATGGCAGACTTATTTATATTGAAAGTTATCCTTTTTTATGCTAAATACAGATAAGAACTTTTATAAATTATTCCGTGAATGTATTAATATATCAATTGTTTTTTAAAATAAAGAATGTCAAGTTGTGTTATTTATAATATCATTATTTTTATAAAAATCCCCAAATCAACCAAATGTAAGTCAAAAGCTTATTTACAAAAAAAGCAAATAATCATTAGAAGAACCTTCTATGTTATTTTATTTTCATGATCAAAACAAATTATTCCGACATCATAAGTATTACGAGCAACGAAATGAAACCCACACAACAAAAAATAAATTATAAATGATGTGTGAAGTTTAATTATATTTACAAAAAAACAGTATGCAAATTATTTACAAATAAGTCACAAGAAAGAAATACAAAACAGTTCTTAATACTTCAAAATGAAATTTCTTTTAAAGTATGAAAAACCTTTAATCTACTTATGGAAGAAAATAAAAGGCGTAACGTTTGTGATTAAAAAATAGTCATAAAGTCACTTCTCAAATAAACTGCCAGAAATATCTTCTCCGAAAATGGCGCGAAGAAAGATAAGTATCCTGTTTCCTTCAAAAGGAAAAAAAAATAACATTTAAATATCAAAATTTAAAAAGCGAATTCAAATCGGCAGAAGCAAAACTTACTACATTAGGCACCAAACCAGTTAATGATAAGACATTTTCTGGCTCTGAAATATTGGGTTTAGTGCATACTTTCCTAAAAATATTTTCGTAAGTAGTATAAAAATTGTTTTTTTTTAAAAGAAAGAGTTGAAATCGATGACATATTCTTCTGCATCGTTTATTACTGATTCGTTACATAAATAATCCTTGTACCACCAGAGCATAAAGAATCCTTCAAATTAAAATTACACTTTATGAAAAATATCTTCTCGGCTAATTGCCAACGCTATTTTCTGTACGCTACGTAAGTTTTTAACTGCTTCCAATACATTAATTAGATAACTGCATTCCATAAAAAATATTTATGTTTAAATAGAAAATTTCATGGAATTTTTGCTTGAATCTAAGATGTTTTTATTTAATATATATACTTTTTATCTTTACTTACACACGAAAATATAAAATTATAATTGTCTGATATATAAATGGAACACCCGAACCAATGTATGTCCAGAGCTATATACCATGACGTAAAGTAGCGTACATTGTGCTGTGGTAGGAATCTTTAGTGGTAACTGCCTCGCATTTGCGTGATGTATGTGAGAAAATATGTCAGGATGTGATTGTTTGCCTAGCATAAGGGAGAAAATATGAGTATTTGTGTAGTATATGGGAGAAAATATGTGAGAATGTGAGCATTTGCTTAATCTATGTGAGAAAAGTAACTCAAAATTAAATTAATTCACTCAAAAATTATTTTGTTTTGTTAAAAACAAAATAAATTAAAAAAATTAAATTGTTTATTTATTTATTTATTTTTGTCATATCTGCTGCCTAAAATTTTACATCTTTTTATACTATGAACAGCCCAGTGTTATATCTTTTTAATATAGCAAACAAGAAATAAATTATTATTTAATTTGTTTTTTCCAACTTTCACTTAAATCGAATTATTTTTATTTACTAAAATTTTAATTTATGGGTAAAATGAAGAAAGTTCTTCACAAATAAAAAGGAAATAATTTTGTAATTCTTGTTTCCAGTACAGGAAATGTAAATTCCGCTAAAAAAAAAAGCGTAACAAAGGATATTGCATAGAAGAAGAGTGACAAAATTTTAGAAAAACTGATAACTTCACTGCAGTATTATTTATATCGAACGTTATCCTTTTTTTATGCTAAATACAGATAAGAACATTTATAGATTATTCTTGAATGAATTAATATGCTAAATATTTTTTAAATAAAGAACATCAAGTTGTGTTATTTATAATATCATTAATTTTTATAAAAATTCACCTAATCAACCAAATGTAAGTCAAAAGCTTACTTACAAAAAAAAAAAGCAAATAATCATTAGAGTATCATTCTATGTTATTTTATTTTCATGATCAAAACAAATTATTACAACAACATAAGCAACGAAATGAAACCCACACAAAAAAAAATAAATTATAAATGATGTGTGAAATTTAATTATATTTAAAAAAAAAAAAGCAGTATGCAAATTATTTACAAATAAGTCACAAGAAAAATACAAAACAGTTCTTACTACTTCAAAACGGAATTTTTTTTTTAAAGTATGGAAAACCTTTTTAATCTACTTATGGAAGAAAAAAAAAAAAAAAAGGCGTAACGTTTGTGATTAAAAAATAGTCTCGAAGTCACTTCTCAAAGAAACTGTCAGAAATATCTTCGCCGAGAAAGATAAATATCCTGTTTCCTTGAAAAGGAAAAAAAAATAACATTTAAATAACAAAATTTAAAAAGCGAATTCAAATCAGCGGAAGCAAAACTTACTACAATGGGCCTCAAACCAGTTAATGATAAGACATTTTCTGACTCTGAAATATTGGGTTTAGTGCATACTTTCCTAAAAAATATTTTCGTAAGTAGTATAAAAAAATTTTTTTTTTTAAGAAAGAGTTAAAATCGATGACATATTCTTCTGCATCGTTTATTGCTGATTCACTACATAAATAATCCTTCTTCAACCAGAGCATAAAGAGTCCTTCAAATTAAAATTACTCTTTATGAAAAAAATTATTTCTCGACTAATTGCCAACGTTATTTTCTACTCTAAGCTACGTAAGTTCTTAACTGCTTCCATTACATTAATTAGATAATTACATTCGAAAAATATTTACGTTTAAATCAAAAGTTTCTTTCAATTTTTCCTTATAACTAAAATGTTTTTTATTTAAAATGTATAAATTTTTATCTGCTTATACACGAACGTATTAAATTATTATTTTCTGAAACATTGGTTGTAGAGTTCCGCTTATGTATGTCCTGAACAACCTACCACGACGTAAAAGAAGACAGGGCATTGTTCTCTGAGGGGATATTTTAGTTTTAGCGTTCTCACATTTGCTTTAAGGTATGTGAGGATTTCCGTGATGGAGGGGAGAGAATATGGGAGGATGGGAGCATTTGATGTATGGTAGAAAATATGTGAGGTTGTGAACATTTGCTTTGAGTATAGGAGAAAAAATGAGAGAATGTTAATTTTTTTTGTGGTATACATAGAAAATTTACGCCAAATAGCATATTTCAATCGCTAAAGACTCTCCTCTTTCTGAAAGCAGTGACTGTAAAGTAACGCCGCCACCGGGTTCGAATTTGAGCCCTTTCACTCTCTAACTTCATATATTATCACTGGGGCAAGAATTGGGCCCACAAAAACTAAATCACATTAAATAAACGACACGAATTTATAAAAAAAACAAATAATCTTCTGCATCTTTTATTATTGATTTGCTGCATAAATAATCCTTCTTCTACCAGAGCATAAAGAACACTTCAAATTAAAATTACGCTTTATGAAAAATATGTTCTCAACTAATTGCCAACTCAATTTCTATACGCTACGTAAGTTTTTAACAGCTTCCATTACATTAATTAGATAATTGCATTCTATAAAAAATATTTACGTTTAAATTGAAAGTTTCATGGAATTTTTGCTTGAATATAAGATGTTTTTTATTTAATATATATAATTTTTTTTTATCTCTACTTACACACGAAATATAAAAATTATTTTCTGATACATTGGTTCTAGTGTTACACTTATGTATGTCTCGGACGATTTACCATGGCATAAAGAAGGGAGGGCATTGCGATTTTTAGTGATAACTGCCTCGCATTTGCGTGACGCACGATATATGTGAAAAAATATGTGACGATGTGGTTATTTGTGTAGCATAAGGGAGAAAATATGTGAGCATTTGTGTAATATATGGGAGAAAATATGTGAGCATTTGTGTAATATATGGGAGAAAATATGTGAGCATTTGTGTAATATATGGGAGAAAATATGTGAGCATTTGTGTAATATATGGGAGAAAATATGTGAGCATTTGTGTAATATATGGGAGAAAATATGTGAGCATTTGTGTAATATATGGGAGAAAATATGTGAGCATTTGTGTAATATATGGGAGAAAATATGTGAGCATTTGTGTAATATATGGGAGAAAATATGTGAGCATTTGTGTAATATATGGGAAAAAATATGTGAGGATGTGAGCATTTGCTTAATGTATCGAAGGAAATCTATGAAGATGTGAACATTTGCGTAGTGTATGGGAAACATTTGTGAAGATATGAATATTTGTCGAGTAAATGGGAGAAAATATGTGAGAATGTGAGCATTTGCTTAATCTATGTGAGAAAATTAACTCAAAATTAAATTAATTCACTCAAAATTATTAACCCATGCATTTCTTGCAATGTGTTAATAATTTTGTTTTCGTCATTTCTGATGCCTACGAACAACCCAGTGTTATATCTTTTGAATATTGCAAACAAGAAATAAATTAGTGTTTCATCTATTTAACAAGAAATAAATTATTATTTAATTTATTTTTTCGATCTTTTACTTAAATTTAATTCTTTTTATTTACTAATATCTTAATTTATGGGTAAAATGAGGCCAGACTTCTTCAGAAATAAAAAAAGAAATAATTTTATAATTCTTGTTTGCAGTACATGAAATGTAAATTCCGCTAAAAATTGCGTAACCAAGGATACTGAATAGAAAAACAGATAATTTTAGAAAAACTGACATTTTAATGGCAGAATTATTTATATTGAAAATTATCCTTTTTTTTTTTTTTTATGCTAAATACAGATAAGAACTTTTATAAATTATTCCGTGAATGTATTAATATATCATTTATTTTTTAAAATAAAGAATGTCAAGTTGTGTTATTTATAATGTGATTACTTTTATAAAAATTCACCAAATCAACCAAATGTAAGTCAAAAAGCTTACTTACAAAAAAAAATAATCATTAGAAGAACGTTCTATGTTATTTTATTTTCATGATCAAAACAAATTATTACGACAACATAAGCAACGAAATAAAACACAAACAACAAAAAGTAAATTATAAATGATGTGTGAAGTTTAATTATATTTTTTAAAAAACCAGAATGCAAATTATTTACAAATAAGTCACAAGAAAGAAATACAAAACAGTTCTTACTGCTCAAAACGGAATTTCTTTTAAAGTATGGAAAACCTTTAATCTGCTTATGGAAGAAAATAGAAGACGAAAAAAACAAGCGTAACGTTTGTGATTAAAAAATAGTCCCAAAGTCACTTCTCAAAGAAACTGTCAGAAATATCTTCGTCGAGAAAGATAAATATCGTGTTTCCTTAAAAAGAAATAAAAATAACATTTAAATAACAAAATTTAAAAAAAAAGGGAATTCAAATCGGCAGAAGCAAAACTTACTACATTAGGCACCAAACCAGTTAATGATAAGACATTTTCTAACTTTGAAATATTCGGTTTAGTGCATACTTTCATAGAATATTTTTTTCATATGTAGTATAAAAATTGTTTTTTTTAAAGGAAGAGTTAAATCGATGACATATTCTTCTGCATCGTTTATTACTGTATCGCTACATAAATAATCCTTGTTTCCCCAGAGCATAAAGTGCCTTTCAAATTAAAATTAAACTTTATAAAAAAATGTGTTCTCAATTAATTGCCAACGACATTTTCTAGTGTACGCTACGTAAGTTTTTAAGTGCTTCCATTACATTAATTAGATAGTTGCATTTCATGAAAATATTTATGTTTAAGTCGAAAATGTCTTTCAATTTTTGCTTGAATCTAAGATATTTTTTATTTAAAATGTATAATTTTTTTATACACGAAAATATAAAATTATTATTTTTTGGTACATTGGTTCTCGTGTTCCACTTATGTATGTCCTGAACAATCTACCACGTCGTAAAGAAGGGAGGACATTTTGTTCTGGAAGGACTTTTTAGTGGTAACTACCTCGCATTTGCGTGATACATTAGAGAAAATATGTGAGGATATGACTATTTTTGTGGTATGCCTAGAACATTTACGCCAAGTAGCATATTTCAATTTCTAAAGACTGTCCTGTTTCTGAAAGCAGTGACTGTAAAGTAACGCCGCCAGCGCATTCCAATTTGAGCCATCCCACCCTCTATCTTCATATATTATCACTGGTTCAGGAGTTGGGCCCACCAAACTAAATCACCTTAAATAAACGAAACGAATTTATAAAAAATATACAATCATTAAAAAGTATATTCTGTGTTATTTTATTTTCATGATCAAAACAAATTATTACGACAACATAAAAATTATGAGTAACGAAATGAAACACACACAACAAAAAATAAATTATAAATGATGTGTGAAGTTTAATTATATTTTTTAAAAAAAAACCAGAATGTAAATTATTTACAAATAAGTCACAAGATAGAAATACGAAACAGTTCTTACTGCTTCAAAACGGAATTTCTTTTAAAGTATGGAAAACCTTTAATCTATTTATGGAAGAAATTAAAAAACGGAAAAACGTTTGTGATTAAAAAAATAGTCCCAAAGTCACTTCTCAAAGAAACTGTCAGAAATATCCTCGCCGAAAATGGTGCGAGAAAGATAAATATCCTGTTTCCATAAAAGGAAAAAAACAACATTTAAATAATAAAATTTAAAAAGCGAATCTAAATCAATGAAAGAAAAACTTACATTAGGTCTCAAACCAGTTAATGATAAGACATATTCCAGCTCTGAAATATTGGGTTTAGTGCATACTTTCCAAAAGAACTTTTTTCATATGCAGTATAAAAAAAATTGTGTTTTTTTAAAGAAAGAGTTATATCGATGACATTTTCTTCTGCATCGTTTATTGCTGTATCGTTACATAAATAATCCTTGTACCACCAGAGCATAAAGAATCCTTCAAATTAAAATTACACTTTATGAAAAATTATTTTCTAGACTAATTGCCAACTCCACTTTCTAGTGTACGCTACGTAAGCTTTTTAACTACTTCCATTACATTAATTAGATAATTGCATTTCATAAAAAATATTTATGTTTAAATCAAAAATTTATTTCAATTTTGCTTGAATCTAAGATGTTTTTTTTATTTAGAAAGTATAATTTTTTTTGTCTTTACGTATATATGAAAATATAACATAATAAGTCAAACGGTTACTTACAAAAAAAAAATAATAAATAATCATTAGAATATCATTCTATGTTATTTTGTTTTCATGATCAAAACAAATTATTACGACAACATAAGTAACGGAATGAAATACACACAAGAAAAATAAATTATAAATGATGTGCGAAGTGTAATTACATTTAAAAAAACAGTATGCAAATTATTTACAAATAAGTCACAAGAAAAGAAATACAAAACAGTTCTTACTACTTCAGAACGAAATTTCTTTTAAAGTATGGAAAACCTTTAGTATACTTATGGAAGAAAATAGAAGACGTGAAAATAACGTAACGTTTGTGATTAAAAAATAGTCCCAAAGTCACTTTTCAAAGAAACTGTCAGAAATATCTTCGTCGAGAAAGGTAAATATTCTGTTTCTTTAAAAAAGGAAAAGAAATAAATAACATTTAAATAACAAAATTTAAAAAGCGAATTCATATCAGCGGAAGCAAAACTTACTACATTAGGCACCAAACCAGTTAATGATAAGACATTTTCTGACTCTGAAATATTGGGTTTAGTGCATACTTTCCTAGAATTTTTTTTTCATAAGCAGTATTAAAAATTGTTTTTTTTTTTTAAAGAAAGGGTCAAATCGATGACATATTCTTCTGCATCGTTTATTGCTGATTCGCTACATAAATAATCCTTGTTCAACCAGAGCATAAAGAATCCTTCAAATTAAAATTACACTTCATAAAAAAATTATTTTCTCGACTAATTACCAACGCCATTTTCTATACGCTACGTAAGTTTTTAACAGCTTCCATTACATTAATTAGATAATTGCATTCCGTTAAAAATATTTATGTTTAAATAGAAAATTTCATGGAATTTTGCTGGAATCTAAGATATTTTTTATTTAATATATATATATATATATATATATATATATATATATATATTATCTCTACTTACACACGAAGTATAAAAATTATTTTCTGATACATTGGTTCTAGTGTTGGACTTATGTATGTCCCGGACAACTTACATAGACTGAAGTAGGCAGAACATTGCGATCTGGGAGGACTTTTTAGCAGTAACTACTTCGCATTTGAGCGATGTACGTGAAAAATATGTGAGGATATGAGCATTTGTGTAGTGTATGGGAGAAAATATATGAGGATGAGCATTTGCTTGATATATGAGAGAAAATATGTGAAGATATGAACATTTTTGTGGTATGCCTAAAGCTCTCAAGCTAAGTGTCATGTCTCAATCGCTACCGCTGGCACTGTTTTCAGAAAGGAGGAGTCCTTTCTGAAAACATTGACAGCGGCGGAACGCCGCCATAGAATTCGAATTTGAGCCCTCCCAATCGCTAACTATTATTGAGCCCACAACACTATTGCCACTCAAATATTAACTGCTTCGCATTTGTATGATGAATGTGAGAAAATATGTGACAATGTGTATTAAGTGTTATTATAAGAACTATTATTAGCGTTGTGGGAAAAGCGCTATTATAACCTTTATGATTATTCTTAAAATTCCTTCTTATGCCCTGAGGGGGAGGGGGGTGATATTATACCAACTATAAATCATTAAATGTAATGCTGCAGAATACAAATGAAAAACTAATTTTTATGAATATTTGTTTTCTGATAGTCGATTTATACAGTTACTAGTAAGATTTATATATTATTACATGCTATTGATGTATTAAAAAAGGTAGAGTCAGAATGTTTTTCATTGCATTGCTCCTATGATTAATAAAACTATTCATAAAAAGTTGTACGTTTTATAATCTTGTATACAATTCTGCTTTATGATTTTATATTATTCATTTTTCATTAACAATTATTAATCAATAACATATATCGTAGGTATTTTCAATCTCATAGATTTTTTGTTTATCATGTAAAAAATAATTTTGCTCAAATATTTTACATGATGATGATGATGTTGAAGATTATTGAGTTCTCTGGCCTCGTCAGGGGCCTATTCTCCGGTGGTGACAAACATAAAAGAATATTTTACATGATAATTCACAGATTACAATATTGATGTGCAACAATAAACAACATATTGTTGCTACAAATAAAGCAATCCTATTAAATTTAAATTGTTATTGAAAATTTTTGTTAAAATTATTCATGTAGAATAATAATAAACATTTATTAATTTTTTCTACTACGAAAATTTAAAAATTGTATAGAAGTGTAACTTGAAGACATTAGTTGTTTATATGAGTATAAGCTTCAATTGCAAAATTGAAAATATTATTTAATTAAAAAAAAAGCATATTTATACTAATAATAAAAGATTAAAATTATTTTGAGAAGAAATAAACATAAACGGCATAAGAAATGCGTTGCTTTTCCAAAATTCAAAATGAAAAAAAAAAAAATTTCTCACGAAATTACATCCAAAGCGTACAGGCTGACATAAATTTGCAAAGAATTTCTCGTAATCTTGAGCCTTTTCACTTGTCAGAACCACTTAAGACGAAGAAGAACTTAAATAAGAAAATGTCGATGGATCCCTTCATTTACATCAGGACTTATAACTGCGAAGAAAGTTCATGGCCATCCATATTTTTATTTATTTTTAATAAACGTGATAAAAATAAAAGTAATTGAAAGCTTCACTTACAGATAAAAGGCTTGGAAAGAAAAAGAAAAAATTCGAGATACTGATTGAAAATAACATCGGACTTGAACATCATTTATGAAAAATCAATAATTTCCAGAATATTTTTCTTCGCAAAAATCTAAAATATTTCTTTTTTTTTCATATCTTTTCCTATTACTATTTCTTTGTACATAAAACTAGTATGGTTATCATCGTATATGAATATATTTAATGCATTAAAATGAATAAATATACAGTAGTCGCCTGAAATATGTAAATTTTAAATAAAATTGGAATTTTGGAATATTAAAAATATCTCCAAAATATTAATGCAAAATCAGCGTAACATTAAAGAATGTAATCCTGAATTCGTTACATTTGCTAGAGATTCATAGATTGAACTTATGCATTACTATATATACAGTGTATGCATACGTAACGTCTCAGCCTATATTAGACCTATAACGGCTTCAAGAAGAGGGCCACTTTCAGGTTCATGGGAAAAAATGTGTGATACTGATTGAAAATAACATCGGTCTGAACATCCTTTTTATGAAAAATCGATAACTTTCAAAATATTTTTTCTTTACCAAAAATCTAAAATATTTCATTTTTTTTTCAAGTCTGCTTTCCTATTACTTAGTGAATAAACATAGTCGCCTGAAATATGTAAATTTTAAATAAAATTTGAATTATGGGATATTAAAAAAATCACCCCAAAATTAATGCAGTATCAGCTTAACATTAAAGAATTCAATTCTAAATTCGTCACATTAGCTAGAAATCCATAGATTGAACTTATGCATTACTATATATGTAGTGTATGTATAATATAACCAAAGCATAAATTCTAATTTTGCTTATATGCATATGTTTAGAGGCTTTTGCTTATAGAGCTTAGATAGACATGATGGGGAAATTTTCATAACAGATTCTTCTTACTATTCCTTGTTTATGTTTTTCTGACTAATCTATATGACTTTTTTTCAAAATATTTATTAATTCAATATGTAACTGTGCATTTACAATTTATAATATTTATTTAAATATTTTGATGACGAAATATTATTTAGTAAATGAGAAAGTATCTTTTTAATGTTTGAATGCATATTTGTGGTATTATTTTGACCTATTTGTTATTATTTTTGCATATTTCGCATTAATTAAGGAGTAAAAGCAACACACCAAAAACATGCAAACTTAGAACATAGCATAACAGAATCCAGATTGAAAATAGATCTATAAAAAAAATTACATCCACACAAAAACATTACACCAAAGACTGACAGATAAATTCAGTCGTTCTTACAAAATTATTGCATAAGAATTTTATATATTAAAATTCTCTACAGTAACTAGACCACTTAGTAAGCTTAAAATTGAAAAAGAATGTTAGAAACGAAGCCTTAAAGAAGATAAATCATTCCAAACATCAAAACCACTTTTGATAACCCACATGTTCTTCAACAGAACGGACAAATTAAATATTAGTTTCTTATTATTGATGATAGTAATTTTACATATGATGCTGTACTTTGGATCAGAAGAACATCTATTGAATATTCCAGTTAATTACTCACCAGTACTGAAAGAAATTGTAGTACAAGTGAACAAGATACACTTATCGTGATATGAACCTTAAAAGAATTTCGTGTATACATCGAAGGGCAATAAATCACTGTGACATCTGATCATCAACCTCTGATGATCAGATGTTGTTGAGATTAATAAGCGTAAAGTACCTTACTGCGCGATTAGCAATATGGATTTTTAAAAGTTTAAATCTTCAATCTAAAATTTTACCTTCCTCGTAAAATCAATCTTGTAATCGGTATGTAAGTTCAACATTCTCGTAATCCCCTAAAGGTTTGATTTGTCGCTCTACGATCATTTTATGCACACTTTGGGCTAATTAGACTGGGACCTACAGTTTAACGTGCATTCTGAACCATTCACAAACACCCGTGCCACCATCAGGATGTAATCCCCCCAAAGGAACTTGTCCCATTTTCGCTCATATGGTGTACATACTAACAGAATTTTAAACAAACAGTTGAAAAATGGAAACATTTATAATATTGATTCTTAAGAATTTACGAAAGTATTGAAAATGTTAAAAATTTTGCTAACTGTGCTAAAAAGGGTAGCCTCATTAGCAAGGTGGTTTTGTATAAATGTTCTAATGCCAAATAAAAAAAATTATCGGAAAGGGGGGGCACTGAAAAATAAAATAACATAATAAAATTCATTTTTGATATTTTTATATGCAATCTTTCCTTTTTGTATTTAATTCTGAATTTAAAATTTTAAACCCACTTCACTGATACTTAATTTATTTTAAAACAGTTTTTAAATTATTTAAAAATCCTACAGAATTAAACTAAAAATATAAAATAAAAATAAAAAGCCATATATATAACCAACCAATGACAAGCAATAATTGAGGATTCAACAAAAAAAAGGAATTCAATTTCAGCAACTGATGATAAGAAATGTGACGTCAGAATTTCTTCTGTACGCTGTTTTTTATATCGCAGAAGAGTTCTCTAGAGCTATTGTCATTGTGGCGATATGCTGAAGTAATCGACTAGTCTAGATTTCAGATTGTATTGGGAAAAAAATCTTTTCAACTTGAAGTGAAATACTGGAATCGGTATAGACACTCAATGTATCCAAAAAGGTAATCAAGATAAACACGCGTGTCTTGCGCTAAATGAAGAAAGTTTGTTGTACTGGAGAAGTGTATTGTAGTGTTGTCAAAGAAGTCTACAGTTGTAGAAATTTGTTCTAAAGAAAGACTGGACAATGCTTTTTATTTTTTTTATAGGAAAAAAAAACGTTGTTTTTTTTTATTCAATCAATATTTATTGTTTGATAGTAATAATTTGTTCTATTAATAATTCAAATAGGATGTGTTAATACTGTTACAATAAGCAATTTTTGTACAATAGAGGAACCTGATTGACCTGCCGTTTCATGCATTATAATCTACAAATGCTCAGTTGGATGCCTGGAATGAAGGTCGAAATAAAAGTCCATATGTCGGAGAGAAGCACAATAAATATATAAATTGGAAAGTTCGTCCATTGAATTCCGAGATAAAAGGAAAATGAGTAAAATCTACAAATACAATAGTTTGGTTTGGTAAGTCGCTCTATGGTCTTACACTTTAGGCTAATTAGACCGGGACTTACAGTCTAACGTGAATTCCGAACTACTGGCAAACACCCATGCCATTTCCAGGATTCAAAATTGAAACCTGTAGTACTAAAGGCCAGAACACGGGCAATTGACCATTAGGCCACACAAAGGCATAGCTGAAAATTGCTGGTGGTACCATGGATTAAGGTTTACTTACCGGAAGACATTTCACGATTCGAGAAATAGTTACCAATAAGAAAAATAATCATTAAAAATTTTTATTTCATTAAATATTTCCTAATAATTAACACCGAATTGTCAATTGCAGGATTTCATCAATACTTTCACACCAAATCATAAATGTATACTCTTGATAATATTTCAGAAATAAAAATAAATGATCAAAATATGTTAATTAAAGTATTTCGACTACAAATTCTAAAGTTAGTATCAATCCATTCATTTTACTAATAACGAATACATCCTCTGTATAAACGTTAAGACTATCTATAAAGTAAGCACGTCTTGTAGTTACCAAAATTGGAGCTGCCTTGAAAATTAAATAAGGAAGTTAGTTAATTTAACTCGATAACTAAGCAAGATAGAAGAAAGAGATTAACAAAACTAAGGAAATTTTTAAATTGAATAACATCAACCACCAATAAAAAGTAACATCAGATTTAATAGATGTTTATCTTTGAATATGAACGTTCATAAATGAGTCTGTTTGGAAGATACAATATTGTTTAAAATTCATTAAATTGTTATCTCCAGATATAAAACAAAATTTCCACATAATACAAAGGTAATTTACAAAATAATATACATTACTAATTCTATCCTAAAATAAGAAGCTATGAACTTCGTATAAAAATCAAAAGTTTTGCACAATAATTTTGAGAAATAATATTCTGAATGCAGCAAATGTTGTGGAGATCAATATACTACAAATAGAATTACTTCATTAATTTCTTCCATCAATAATTATGTATGTATATATATATATATATATATATATATATATATATATATATATATATATATATTGTTTGATTGTCTGATTGGCGCGCTGTTAACGTTTTGGTCAAATAAATAAGGCAGGAAACTCGCACTATTATTGATCAATTTATTGTCCTAACCAACACTATTATATTCTTAAAAATAAAATAAAAAATTACAAAAAGTTTGTATATATATATATATTTCTAGGCGAAAATTATTGTCTTATTTGGTCAATTTATTTTATTTAAAGCGACTTATTTATAATCTTAAAACTTTAATTCTGCACGGATGTTTTTTCTTAATATAATTTACTAAATTAATTAATAATTGATACGAGACAGGTCAAGCCCGCTTATATCGTATAAATATAACAATAATGTCATTCGAAATGTATTTGAGTTCCAATATAAATTAAATAATTGAAATAATTTCCGAGTTCTGTCAATGGATATCCCAAAACCGTCACTACACAAGACATAAGTTTCCGAACCCGCATCAGCCATTACAGTAATGGAAGTTTCAGATCCATCAATCCTGCGCATTCCTTGTGCAGCCGTTTTACTCGGAGAGGTTGCATCCACTTCATAAACACTCTTTGAAAACCTCAAGGATTCTTTTTCCGCTTAATAGGAGCATTCCACGTCGTCTTCATTGTATGCGGGCAACCATCCGGAATGAGCTTCTGTCTCTGTGAATAAGATAAGTAGCGGCTGACATTTCACCTCAGTTTTAGTCACAAAGAGAGGAAATTTATTATTTTTCTTCATTAATCTCGTAATAAAACTCGGTATTTCTTTTGCCTTCATTCTGAATCTTCTTGTGCCACAGATTTTTTTCTCCAGGCTTAGAAACAAGGTCGTTGAATTCTTCTTTAAAAAAAGGATGTTTATGTTTATTAGTTCATCGATTAAAATTCCTTGACCTAAATGACCTTGATTAGGACTCCTTGCACTCACTTATTATGACTTCTTGGAAGAAAAAAATTTCTTTCAAATGCGGCCCAATGTTATCTAAACATTTGGATAATTTAATTTAAATGTGCCTTTATTCTCATGATTTTGTTTCCGATTTAAAATGATAGAACTATTCTTCAAAACAGAATGGTACACCAAACACACACAAATCTCTTATCATCTTCATTAATCTCATAATAAAACTTGGTATTTCTTTTATTCTGAATTCTAACTTTTTGTCCTTCGAAATTTTTCCATTGGTGCTTTAAAGCAAAGACGTTGAGTGAAATAGAGCTCTTGTTTAAAGCCTGTAGCCTTTCTGAAGCATATGATGCCAAAGGCATGAGCGCCAGCCAATTGGCCATCAGGCCGCTACCGCCATCAGATTGCTAGAGACTAACCTGTGACCTGTGTGTCCAACATACTGATATAGTATAAAAGTACTGAATTCGTAAAGAAAAATTGGTCAAGATCCATCCACATCAAATGAAGACTGATGTTTGTCTATTACAACGAGGCGTAACTGTGGCTCAATAGCTTCTCGGCTTTTAATCATCATCATGTAACCACAAGAATCTCAGCTTGATGTTTTCTGTTTTTTAGAAGGCTACAAAAGTCTATATCGGTTTGCAAGAAGAAATGTTGTTTGCGTGTATCTCACTTCTTCATACAGGAGAGTTCATTTAGCATTCTATAAAGATAATCGATTTAGAGTCATAGATGAGTGGGGTACCATTCTATACACTGATAATTCGCGATCTAAATTAATCACTTAATTCTAAACATACGTCCATTTTGAGAGAAACACGTTCACTATCTGTTATCCAACCTCCGTAAAATAGACCATCATACCAGCAGAGATGTGTGGTTTGGACTCATATTGAATGAAAACATAGACATATATATATATATATATATATATATCTTTTCAAAGGCTATATGACTACAGTGAAGTACAGAGATGAGGTCTTGGAATACTTTCTCGCCTCTCAGAATGCAATTAGCTCTGATTTCTTTTATTTTAAGGTTGTAATTCATCATCCAGTGTTCATATCCGAATTTGGTTCGAGGCGGTACATTTTACTACTAGGCCACATGGTCCATAATAACTTCACTGCTGTAAAAATTTATAATTCTACCAATTCCAGAATCATAAGGCAATAATGGAAACATTTTATTCATAGCATCATAAAAAGACTATTCACGAATTATGCAACGAGCGATTCTGGAAAGCTAATTAATATCAAACGACTAAATCCATTTTTCTCGATATAAGTTATTCATTAATAATGGAACTTTTGTCGCAGCACCAAATTAAATTCACACCGGCTTTTAATAATGTTAGCTTGAATCAATCAACAATTTCCACTTCAGATCACATTTTCACAATTCATCAATTCCCTGCTACTTCTATACAGTTATATGGAAAATTAAATTCTAAACATGTAGAAAGATATTTATTCTCATGAGAACTCATAATTAAATTTTACTTGCATATGTGATATTTAAGTACAACTCTTATGTAGGAAAACGCATATTCAAAATTAATTGAATTGTTAACTTTATGCGAATTGAGTTTGTGTTGCTCATAAAGATATTTTCATGGCATTTTCTGGGAAAAAATAATTTCCATACTTTTTTGCTATATCAGCGAATAAATATATTTATAGTAATAAAAACAGTAACATATAAAATAATTGTTAGTTTGGCATGGAAAAGTATTCTGGAAAAAAAAAAGAAGGTTAATGATATCTCAATAATCAGAATTTAATAATGAAAATTCATATATTCATAAGAAGAAGTCTATGAACGGTCTTGTGAAATATATAAATAGAAGCCTTTTTTGAAGATCCAGAAGCGCATTATATTTTCATGTATAAAATAAAATTGAAGTCATACATGAATTTGAAAGCGACGTATCATAATGACGAAACATTTGATATAAAACAGCTATTTCCATTGTTATATAATACAATAACAATCACTGAAGTGGGACAAAAATGGCGAAAGGAAACCGTACATATCAAAGCTAAGACATTGGATTACTAAATATGACATCCACCACAGAATATAACACGAAATGTAACAGCCGGCAAATGTACCTCATCTGCATGACGCTGATCTACTATGCTGTTTTTGAGTATAAGATTAGCAATGAATATTTCTGCAGACTGTGTCTGCTTCAACGATTCGATTGCATTTGGGGAGTGTATCCTGTTGAGGAAGTTGTCTTTGACCCTGAATCAACGGCTCTTTCGATTACAATGGAAACATAAATGTGTTAATATCATGCAAATTGATATAGTTAATGCTTTCTCGCAAGTCTAGGTTTGACTTAGATTACAATAATGGCCAAATAGTTGTTAGATGATAATATGGTAAATGATATTGTCTTGTATACATAAACCATCACACTGAATAAACAACGAGGGTGATAGTGTGAAGCGTTTATGGTAACCATGAACTTCCAAAGTTGTTATACATTTAGGGTATTCTTAAATGTGAAACTCAGAAAAAAAACTCAACATCGTTTACAATAGGATGATTGTAATGGTTGAAATCTTACCCTACTTTCAGCGCACCATCTTCAAATTAAAAAAACAGTCCAACTCGCGGCTCAGTGGTAACGAGCTCCACCGATGAGCATTAGGGCTAAGGTTCAATCCGTTGACGTTTTGTTGCAGATACTGTTTAAAAGTGAGCAGATTCAATGGTGTTTGTGATGTTCAATATCTTACCCCGTTAGTCATATTGTCTTCCGGTATTTTTCTGAATTTTCTCCCAAACAATACGCAAATGCAAGCTAGTTACCCGACGTAAATGAAAGTTAGCTTTCCTGGAAAGCACTGCTGTCCTTCTACAAGAACACGAAGCCAAGAGACTTTTTATCTACGGGTGCTACATCACAACAGGCGGCCTAGTGGCCCAGTGGATAGCGCTCTGGCCTTCGGTACAGCATGCATGGATGTTTTTAGTGGTTTGGAATCCACGTTAAACCGTATATCACAATCTAATTAACCCAAAGTGTGCACAAAATATCCGTAGAACGACAAACCAAACCAAACCATCACAACAGAAGCTGCCCCTTTTCCTCCATTCCCGAGCTACAGGACGCTGAGGATGAGTCACAACGTAACCAAAAATAAGAACACAATCATTTATATCTTGTAATCCAGAAGCTTTACAATATATGATATATCGCAGTTTTCAAACTCCTATTTGATTGGTATGCCACTGATTAAGCATATACACCAATATGGTCGTTTAATGAAAGACATTTTACTGTTCACTAATATCCACATCAATGAAATGTAGAATGCGGTGCAATGAATTTGGCACTCCGTATCCTAGAAACCCTCCTTTCGAAATCTATAGAATTTCATGTGGAATTTTAGAATATCTTACTTCCTCCCATGGTTGCCTCACAGAATATTGATTTTCTGCTCGTAATGAGACTCTTTCCTAATAACTGCTATAAACAATTATGTGGACAGTCATGTACCATAATTATGAAACAAAGTTAATGGAATGACATGACGATCGTTTTACATTAAATTAATAAGGATTGGTATATTTTTATACATATTTTAAATTTATTTTTATTTATTTATTTTAGCTTATGGTATATTTTTGTATACATTTTTATACATGTCTTATATTTAATATTTTGTTTTATTTATTTATTTTAGTTTATGGTATATCTTTATATACATATTTTTATACATAGAATATCTTATTTACTCCCATGGTTTCTTCACAAAATATTGATTTTTTGTTTGTAACGAGACATTTTGCTAATAACTGCTATAAATAATTATGAAGTAAAGTTAATGGAATGACATGAAGAACGTTTTACATTAAATTAATATATATGTTTTTCTAATGCAGCTGGCAAACACTTAGACAATTGTCTTGGTTGCCTTAAGGCAGGGGTCTCCAAACTTTCCAGCCTTGGGGCCATACTGTTTATTCCAGTAAGTACTAAGGGCCAAAACCGTTTTAATGTTTCTGCCATTATCTATAATTTCTAGACTAGTCGTCAGTACGCGCTCTGAGCGAGCATACGCTTGCTCAATTCGCTGGTTCAAGTACTACAATTACTATTGTGTGTATCGATACGACAGCGACACTTGACGACTCTAGTGGGTAAAAGCGGAAATAGGTAGGTATAAATAACTTGTGCTTAAGTTAATTTTTCTGCGTATTAAGCTTGTCATTAAGCTTTTATCTAGCAAATAAATAAAACCGAGTTATTATCATTCTGTGTTTTTTATCCAACTTATTCCAGCAACAATAAGCTATGCACAGTCGAGGGGCCGGATTGATGACACTGGCGGGACGGATTTGGCCCGCGGGCCCTGCTTAAGGCAAGCGCTGCACCGACGTTACTCACTTAACACTGCCCAGTAGGGAGTAACAATACTTCCGCAACGATCTGCGATCCTATTAGGACCGGGACCTACGGTTTAAAGTGGATTGTGAACCACTACAAACATCCATGGCACCGCCGGGACTCGAACCCGAAACCTGTGGTACCGAGCGCTAACCACTCGGTCGTTCAGTCCGTATTTAATTAATATTTTTTTTATTTCTAATGCAGCTGGCAAACACAGACACCTTAGTGTCGGATGCCTTAAGGTAAGTGCTGCGCAGACGTACTCAATTTTGCATTACCCAGGGGGCGTGTGTAACTTGAAGATAAGCCACGGAGTAACAATGCCCCCGCAACGCTCTACGATCTTATTAGACCGGGACCTACTTTTTAAAGTGGATTCGAACCACTACAAACAACCATGGCACCGCCGGGACTCGAACCCGAAACCTGTGGTACCGAGCGCCAGAGCGCTAGCCACTCGGCCATTCAGGCCCGTATTTAATTAATATGGATTGGTATATTTTTATACAGCTATATATATTAATTTTACTAATTTATAATAAATAGGTATTAACTAGCATTGGTACTAAAAAGTTTAACAACAAGAAAAATATATTATTTCACAGAAAACTGAATGTTTTAATTATATTTCTAACTGAAATATAATGTTTATCAATACTGAAAAATATTTCCAATTCTAATTTATAATAATTTTTAAACAAATAATCTTGAAATAAAATCTTTTTATCAACTATCGTATCAAAAATCCAAAAAGAAAAAATATAGGCTCATTTTCGTAAGTCAGCTGCATTTGAAAACCAAGAAACAGAATCCCGAATTATGTAGAAATCTGGCAGGACCTATATTTTTTACCAAGCGGAAAATATTGAATTATTATGCAGCACAATATTCTGTTCGTACGTGACGTTTTATTATAAGCTGATCCAAAATTGGAAATTCATAATTTTTTTTCTATTCTTTTCTGTCTTCTGCAACTACTTGAACGCAACAAAAAACACTCAAGTGTCTTCTTTCTTACTTTTTTTTTTTTCTGAAATAATCGGAAACAAAAATGTTGGGGAGAAAATCTATATACATGGAATAAATTTTAAAATGTCATCCGCATGTTAAATAACCTGAACAGCCTTTTTTTTTTTGAAATAAATAAAAAAGAATGGTTCGAAGATACCTTTCTATTTACTTTTTTTAGTGAATTCTTTTCAAACATGCTAAAAACAGTGTCGTAGAGGCATTTTCAGTATTGCTTTAAAATCATAAACATATTAACTCTTTATTACAAGAAAATGATTTTAGAAAAATATAATTATAATATTTGAAATAATTAATCAGAACAAAATTTAAGCTAAAAAAATGAAAATGCATCACGAGAAGGTTTTTTTGTTCTAATACAGCCGGCAAACACTTAGACAGCTCGGTTATGGATACCTTAAGGTAAGCGCTGAACAGACGTTACTCACTTTGCATTATCCAGGGGACTCGTGTAACTTGAAGATAAGCCACGGACGAGGAGTAACAATGCTCCCGCAACGCTCTACGATCCTATTAGGACCGGGACCTACGGTTTAATGTGGATTCCGAACCACTACAAACATCCATGGCACGGCCGGGACTCGAACCCGAAACCTGCGGTACCGAGCGCCAGAGCGCTATCCACTCGGCCATTCAGGCCCCCTCACGAGAAGGTATAGGAAAGGATATATATACATGATAGTTATAATTAAAGTCCCACTAAAAATGGGCCACTCATCAAAATGAGTTCAGATTTGAAGTCATTTGAACTGAAAATACTTGAAGAAGGGGGAAACGGTATGTCATCAAAAATTTTTCCATCCATGTGCCTAGTGGACGAGATTTCCACTAACAGTGCCACAACTGTTGAATAATTTGAAAGTCATTTTTCCGTCAAAAAACTGAAACAATCAAGCACGTTGAACACTACAGTTGGTTTAATGTGCAACTCATGCTAAATTCGATTTCGATTCAAAATATCACTGGCAGGCGAATTCACTTTCTTTATGCCGCTTACAAAGCCATCTATTAATACAGTTTGGAACTGTTTTTGATGCCGTGTCGTTTCCCCCTTCTTCAAGTATCTCGGTTCAAATTTGAATTCATTGTGACGAGTATTTCTTTTTGGGCATTTTGAAAGTGGGACTACTATAATAACCACCCTGTACATATACATATGCATATATATACACATATATTTAACCCTAAAAAAACTAAGTTTCGATATATTTTTATATGAACAAATTAATTAATACAGTTTAACAGATTTTTTTCTAAATTTTATTATTTTTTGTGATTTTTCAATTATATCTTTAATAAATCATTTCCTTATGACACAAATAGAAATTAAAACGTGAGTAATTTAACATTTTCATTTACTTAGGAGGGTATCAAAAGGAACTTTTTGCAAATAAATCGTTTAATTTAAAAACGACATGCAGCCAATTTTGAAAAAAAAAAAAAGTGAATTAATGATGATTTTGAATAAATACAGATTTCTTTTTCATTTTGTAATTATTAAACTTGTGTCAAAATTTGACAGTTTTTTTTTTCCCCCAAATCTTGATCATTGAAACGTTAATGAACTTCAAAAACCTCATTTTACGAATCAATGTATTTACACTGCTTTCAAATAAAATGGCATATAACTCATGAAATAAAGATCGGAAAAAAATATGATCAAGCAATGATTACAATCGGAACATTAATATTTGATCTTTAATGGAAATAAAAAAAACGCCTAGATTCTTACTTGCTCAAAATGAATGAAGAAGTTTTTAATTAAGGAATGATTGATAGATATTAATTTCTGTTTAAAAAAATTCTCTAATTTGTTTCTTAGGCACACAAACTAGTATGTATTCAATTGGTACCATCTATTTTAATTATAGGAGGAAAAGTAATAAAGGTACTTATGTGAGTTTTTGCCCTAATCGTGGCTAAGTGACAACGTACGCCGCTGGTGAGCATTAGGGCGGAGGCTTTGTTGAAGACACTGTTTCAAAAACGAGAAGACTCGATGGCGTTTTTGATGTTCGGCATCTTGCCTCGTGATTCGGACTACCAGGAGCTTTTCGGGTTTTCTCCCATGCAATACGCTAATGAGTGGTATCCCTCCTTAAAAGTCCTCCCAGGATTCACTACTCTCTTTCTTTAGTGACACTGAGCCAAGTCAGACTTCTACCTATGGGTGCTCCATCACAACAGAAGCTGCCCCCTTCCCTCCTTCCATGAGAACACATGGCGTCAAAGACTTGATCTAGATGCTGCTGTCGACCAAGTCGGATAAAAAACACTGTTTACTATAGGTATAATTTAGTGTACAAGCATTATATTAGTTTAACGTCAAAGGATTACATTTTTAAATTTTATAAATTGGCGAAATAACGGAATAACTTTTATCATTTAATGTAAAGAACATAATAATTTCTTCTTCTTTTTCTTCATTGCCTCAGAAGCCCCATGGTAAGCCAAGAACGACTGCCTACTGGCAGATTTCGAGACAGGAGATGTTTTCTTTTTATGGGATAAGGTTTCCAAACGCTCTACAGTCATATTAGATAGGTACCTACCTTTTAAAGTGGATTACGAACTCTTAGAAACATTCATTGCACCCCGAACCAGAAATCATTGCCACTTCGCGTTAATAGAGAGTGTTTGCATACCGTATTTTGGACGTCCGTTAGCTTTTTCTCCCCCAGCGCGCATGCTCATAGGAAATTGCGCATGCGTATCTGTAATAATGTTTCCTATGAGCATGCGCGCTAGGCAGAAAAAGCTAACGGACGTCCAAAATACGGTATGCAAACACTCTCTATTCACTCGGCCATCAGGCCCCACATAATAGTTTACAAAATATATATGCGATATGAAACATTTTCTTTAGTGTAAGAAATAAATTAAAAATTAATACTGTAATTTCTAGCTTATTTTATTTATTTCCAAACTTAATATTAAATGCAACGTAATAACGAAGTTTTGCAACAGCGTTCAATAATGAAACTTCTTTCTTTTAACGACAGTGAAAGGACGGGAAAACATCCTCATTTTATACACAAGTAGGGATTGCAATATCGAACCAAAAGTTCAATACCGGTATTCGGTATTTTTAGAATCTTAATACCGTGATACCGGTTTTAATACCGGTAGTAGAAATTTTAGTTAAAGAAAACACAGGTGGTTTTTTTTGTTTTATTTGTCAGTTTTATTAGAGAATGTAAATATCACAAAAAAAATTTTAACTTATAAATTATAACAGTATATAAAGAACCACAAAAAAAAAATGTGATCTTAAAAGATCATATTGCATCAATTGTACTATCATTAAGCCTGGAACGTAATTTTATGCAAAAATTACTCTTTCAGCATCTACGCTAGTTGGTGGTACTGTTGGCAATGCGCGATATACTTTTTTCCAAGTATTTACTCTTGAACATTTTTTACATCGTGCCAACATATTCTTTTCATCATATAAATAATGAAACCAAATCGAAGTATTAGCAACTGATTTTTTATGTTCTTTAAAGTTATTCTTATTAATTATTATGGGATATTATTTATGAATATACATACATATATAATAAATCTGAAAAATATTTTGAACTCTAAAGTATGATATGAAAATACAATGTAAATAACAAACTCACCAATTAAAAAAATATCGAAATATTGCACACTTTCTTTACAACTACAACCTTGTTTTCACAGATAAGAATTTCTAGTTTTCAGATAAGAATTTCACAGATAAGATTATTTCACAAATAAGAATTCTAAATTTCTAGTAAATACCGAAAAAACGGTATTTAAACTTGTGAATGCCGGTATTACAAAAATTGTACAAATGGCTCAAAATACCGGTATTCGGTATACCGGTATTGCAATCCCTATACACAAGTAAGCAGAATTAAAATTAATGCTACGAATTGGGCATCAAGAGCTATCTGTAGAATGAAAAATGAATTATATGTTCGTCCTGTAATTCAAGTCTGAGCTTTTTGTTTGTTAAAAAGTTTTTAGTAAATGTATGTATGCATCAACTTTCGAATCATGGGGGTCTGATGGCCGAGTGGATAGCGCTCCGTTACACGGTACCACAGGTACCGGGTTCGAACCGGCGGTGCCATGGGTGCTTGTAGTGGTTCGGAATCCACTTTAAACTGTAGGTCCCGGTCCTAATAGGATCACAGAGCGTTGCGGGGGCATTGTTACTCCGTGGCTTATCTTCAAGTTACACGCGCCCCCTGGGTAATGCAAAGTGAGTAACGTCTGTGCAGCGCTTGTCTTAAGGCATCCAAGACCAAGCTGTCTAAGCGTTTGCCAGCTGCATTAGAAAGAAAACTTTTGAATCATACCTTAGGAAGAAATAGAAACGAAAGAATAAAATAGTTGACTCTGTATTATTTTTGAGTAAATTTTATACTAATTTATAATTTATTACTCTAACGAAAATCATATGATTTTCTAAATGTAATATGTAATAGTAAAGTTGAAAATATAATTAAAAAAAAACTTTATATTCTATTGCCTAGTATTAAAAGCTTTCTATTATATTAACATTCAAATCCAATGAAATTACTGCAGTAAATTTCGAAAGACACCATCTTTATTATCATTATTCATTTGAAATATTGAAATAAGCATGTAAAACTTCGTTATCTACTGGGAAAAATGTTTAGAAATATATTCAGATGAAAGATATATTATTCAAAAATAACCAATTGATTAGGTAAAGAATGTCTTGCGTGTTCTTTTATATTACATCTATAGAATTAGTAATTAGTTTTATTGCATTGTAATATATAATACAACTAACCACTGTATTGTGGTATGTAAAATATTGAATTGTAATTCAATGAATAGAATATGTACAAACTGATGTTAAAAATATTCTTATATCTTAGAATTGCAATATAAATGATCCTCTTGATTCCGTTTTATACAAGAGATAGCGAGGAAATATTTATGGGAAACAAAACGCATAAATTACGTATATCAATACCGATGGATTGAATATTTTAATACATTAGATATTTTAAATAAAATGCAAGAGAAAGTGTAGCTTGAAAATATTTGTCACTTGTTTTAAAGAAAAAGTATATTATGCTATACATTTTTGCGAACATAGACTGTTAATGCGTATTAATTAAATAAGTAATATTATTAATTAATGTATTAATTATGTTAATATGTATTATTTAATTTATTAATAAAATTAAATGTAAAAAAATTAGTTTTACTCTTTAAACTAACACCATGTTGAATAGCTTCAACTTTGGGGTGTAATAAATTGCTTGCGCGATTCGTGGTTCAGTAGCACTCGTGGCTGGTGAGCATTAGGGCGGGGGTTAAATCCACTGGCGGCTGTGTTATAGACACTGTTTTAAAAAAGGAGGACGCTCAATAGCATTTTTGATGTTCAGCATCTTGCCTCGTTAATCGGATGTGAGAGTTTTCCTAGTTTTCCCCATGCGATAGCCAAATGCGGGGTAGTTCCACCTCCTCCGGAAAGCACTGCCTCAGTGTAACGGAAACAAGTCAGTCTTCTACCTACGAATGTTCCATCACAACAGAAACTTCCCCTCCCCTTTCACTCCTTCCATGAGAAAACACGAGTTCTTGGACTTGGTCTAGAGGTTGCTGTCTACCAAGTGTGTTAAGAAAAAAATTTTATTAAATTACTTTTATAATGACTATTTAAGATCTGGAAAGGTCTAATAGATAGAACATTGAATTTCCAAAATGAGAAATCTCAGTTCAAAACCCTACAAACTATTCAAAAGTGGAAGTTCAAGTCTTTATGTTCTAAAAAACCAGAATTAATCTGTAAGCGGGAAAGTAATTTCTTTGAATTATATAAATGCAGGAATCATAAACTCCCATAAAGATAACATTCCAAATTGCAAGGATCATTGTAATGAATCCACAAAGAGGATTCAATACAATAGCCCCATCTTTCCCCCTGATATACACTAACTAACATTGTACCTGCTATAGATCTATCCTTCCAGTGGCGAAGTTATAAGTGCCTGGTATTTAAAAATAGCTAGAAAATTATTTCTTATATTTTTTTAACGAAAGATATCTTTTATAATTCTTATATGTTATAATCCCATATGGACATAAGACAGTTTAGTAGATTGTATTATTATATCCAAAAAAATTTTTTGTTCTAATGCAACTGGCAAACACTTAGACAGCTTTGTCGCCTTAAAGAAAACACTGCACAGATGTTACTCAGTTTGCATTACCCAGGGGAGGGGGGCGTGTAACTTGAAGATAAACCACGGACGCGGAGTAACAATGCCCCCGCAACGCTCTACGATCCTATTAGGACCGGGACCAACGGTTTAAAGTGGATTGCGAACCACTACAAACATCCATGACATCGCCGGGACTCGAACCCGAAACCTGTGGTACCGACCGCCAGAGCGCTAGCCACTCGGCCATTCCTGCCCACTTATATTCAAAAATTGTAGATAAGATTTCTACATTCTGGTTAAAAGGACTTTCAGTTAACAACTAACGGTAGGTTTGTGTAGATTATTTAATAAAAAATCTTAATCCCACGATCTCGTAATAAATTTTGTAACTGGAAAATAAATATAAATATATTTTTTAAAAATATTTGTCTATACTGTGTTTACTCAAAAAAGGATTAACTTTATCTTCTAAAAATTTTTTTTTTTCACCGTAATCATGAATATTTAAATATTTTTTCTATTCGTTTGAGTGGCAACATTTAATTATTTTTTTCTTCATAAATCTTTGGGGAAAATGACTTTTAAAAAAAATTCTAAATAAACATTTTTGTTCTTGCTGAAGTTTCATAAATAGTTAATTATGTCAAAATAAGAATATCCCAAAATATCTAAAGCAAATTTGTCCATGATCCTGGTGAAGTTCAGATAAATAAATAATTCACTATTTTGAAGGAATAATGTTTTATATGATATATAAGAATACTTCCGAAAAAATAATTTATATCTACATTGTAAGACTCTTGTATTTAATTTGAGATCAGAAAGTTACAATAAAATTGAAAATTTTTAACAAACTTACTCAGACCAAGTAATATAAAAAAAAAATTTTAAGTCAATTCCTACCTTTCTTTCACTATTCCTACCTTTTATAAATCATTTACATTCATTTTTTTTATCTGGCGCTATCTATTGGTAGATATATGCAACTTAAATCTAAAAAAAAAAAAACTAAAATTCATTAATTAAATTTAATTAATGTATTAATATTTGAAAAACTGAATTAACATTCAGTGTCATCCACTACAAGTTAAAAAAAATGTATTTGTACTTGAGTGGATGAATAAAAAGTATTTTATTAGCGATTGAAAATTGGAACAAGATATATATAGGGAGAGTGTGAGCTAATAGAAGGAATTGAATAAACTAACTTCTAAATTCCATTATATTAAACAGGAAAACACATACAACAAATCCGTTGAGAAAAAAAGAATACCAAAAGGATATCAAGATCAAAGTTCTGTACGGATAATCGAGTTATTGATACGTATTATTGAACGAATGAAATCTGTTATGGAAAACAGATGTGATTGCGTAACTGAATCAGCTGTCGGATGAAAGCTGCAACTGTAAGATTATGATATTCCAAATGCAATTAGATGGCCTTTTGTCAACGAGAAGGCATTTTCTATGCATTTATATGAATGTACATATAAAATACGTATTTTCTATGTAATAAAGTTTGTATGTACATAAAATTGTTATAAAAATATTTTTTTTTTTCTTACAATAATGTCTCCCAAAAAAACATACAATGATAAAAACAAATATTAAAATCTAACTAACTATATTTGTTAAAATTAGTATCTTTTATTTAAATTATAAATAATTTACATTATTTAATTATAATAATAATTATAAGTTATAAATTAATTTAAATTAAATGAAAGGTTATATGCATGCTTTTAAGATTAGCAAAGCATATATTTTAATCTAGAACAAATCATTAAATGCGATAACATTCGACCGAGAGGGCCTGATGCCCGAGTGACTAGGACTCTGGCGCTAGATGCTATAGATTTCTGGTGAGAGTCCCGACATTGCCATGGATGTTTGTAGTAGTTCGGAATCCACTTTAAGTCGTAGGTCTAGGTCGAATATGACTGTAGAGCTTTGGGCGTACTTCTGACAACCCCACCCCGTAAAATGTTAAGAGTCACGGAGCCAAGTCAGACTTCTATTTATGGGAGCAGCATTACAACAGAAGCCCTCCCCTCTCCTTTTTTCTCCTGCCGTGAGATTGTACGAATTTTTGGTCTAGATCTAAATGTTACTGTCTACCAAGTGGGGTAAGAAACAACAAAAATCAATCATTATAAAACTAAATTTTCCCTTTTCTTGTTTTAAAATACACAATGTGTTTATTGAAACATGTCCACCAAAGGTAAATTGGTTTTATACCGATCAATTGTTGCTGTTGCTGTTTCTTATCTCACTTGGTAGATAACAATATCTAGACCAAGTCCAAGATCCCCGTGTGGTCTGGGAGGTGGGGGAAGCTTTTTGTTGTGATGGATCACCCATAGGTAGAATTCTGACTTGGCTCCGTATCACTGAAGAAGGAGGGTAGTGACTTCCGGAACGATATTTAGGAGAATTACCCAGCATTTGAGCATTGAATGGGAGAAAACCAGGAAAACTCCCACCAGATAGTCCGACTCACGAGGAAGATGCTGAACATCACAAACGCCTTCGAGTGTCTTTGTTTTTTGAAACTGTGTCTACAACATTGCTGCCAGCGGCTAGGAACTCCGCCCCTAATGCTCACCAGCGGCGCACGTTGCCACTGAGCCACGAGTCGGGTAATTATAATTAAATATATTTTATACAACTTAAATAATTTTAAACAACTACATGAATTGCAATATAAAATTAAGGACAATTTAAATTTAGACACTAAATTTGTTGTATATTAAGAAGGAGGAAAAAGGGAGGGCAGCTTCTGCTTTGATGGAGCATACGTAGGTAGATGTCTGCCTTGGCTCCATGACGCTGACTTATATATATATATATATATATATATATATATATATATATAAGTCAGCGTCATGTATACGCCGTATTATATATATAATGCGGCGTTATACGGCTGCAGAAAATAAAACTTAACACTTTTATTCAGATTCAGGTGTGTTCAAGAAAACATCTTCAACTCTAGAATCTGAATGAATAGTAATTTTTCTTAGACGGCACTTCAAGTTTAACAATAAAACCCAGTATGAAGTTCAATGAAACGTTCCCTCCAAAGAATAAGTTTTTTTCTCCACTCCTAAACTTACCTCTACGTCTATCAAAATCGAAGCCTAAGACAGCTTATTGACATGGAAGAAAGTGGAAACCTGATTGTTCCCATACTCATCCACTGTCAACCAAAATACCTTTATTTCCCCTTTGGCGACGACAAAAAGGCTCCAAATTTTTTCTCGTCCCCTAAATTGCGACTTGGCCGGGACATTTTTGTTGGTAGAATAGCAAAGCAGGTTTTTTTTTTTCTTATCTTTTAAAAGAAAATTTTAGGTAGTTGCAATTCATCGGTTGGTATGTTTTATTTATTTATTTATTTTACGCCAGCCTGTTTTTGAACAGATTGACAGCATAGAAAATACTGTCAACAATAAAAAATTTGTGACTCACGAAAAGTAATAACAAATTTAGTGTAAAATCTCATTGAGTAACTTTTTAACAAATATTTATCAAATTTGAAATTCTTTTTGGTTTTATATGAAAAGTTAATTTTGGTGAAATTTGGATGTAAGTATGAGATCGGGCATTGGAAGACACACACATAAACTTTGAGAAAATATTATATATACAGAATCAGAACCCGGCATACGTTGTCCTGTCAAAAAATGCATTACAGAAAATTACATATCGCAAATATATTCTTCATGTTCCAATATATGTGCATATTAATTTGCTTGGATATCATTTGAACGATATATAAGATAAAATTCTGCAGCACCATCTGGTGACAAGTAACAATAAAGTGGATAACGCGAACACATTTTCCATACTCGAACACATATTATTACCAATGTTCGTAGCGATTATTCAAACGTTATAGAAGTTGATATACTGCAGCACCATCTGGTGGCGACTTACAACAATGGGGATAGCATAAAAACATTATCCATGTTTTGTCAAACATAAATAAAAAATTTCAGCAAAATCGGACAAGCCATTTAGGATGAGTTCAGTGACAAACACACGTACAGAATAATTATTGAAGAAGAACTCAATTGCAGCACCACCTATCGGGTCCAATTATGAATCTAAATAATCCAGGGACGCACTCAAACACACAAAAAAATTCACCAAAATCGGCCCAGTCGTTTAGTAGGAGTTCAGTGACAAATACACGTACAGAATTATTATATCGATTGCAGCCTCACCTACCGGGTCCAGTTGTAAATCTAAAACATCCAGGAACCCACTCAAACACACAAAAGAAATTTCATCAAAATCGGTCTAGCCGTTTAGGAGGAGTTCAGTGACAAACACATGTACAGAATAATTATGTATATAAATATATATCTTTATAGCAGATTATAACAATATAGCTAGATTTAATTATTATAATTTCTTTTGCATTTTGAATCCAAAGAGCTTTGCTTAGTAAAAGAGTGATAAACAAAAATGGAGGTAGTGCAGATACTTGTAACACTGAAATTGAAATAATATGAGCCATGATTCAATTATCCCTACTAGGTAATTAGATCTATTAATTTTGTTTGGGATTATTTGAAATGTTTACTATGTTTAAAGAGCATTTGAACTTTGTACTTTCGTATATATAGATAGATAGAAAAATGATGAATTGACCTTCAAAATAAATCTTTTACCAATTCCTGTATTTCTTATTGACAATTTTTTTTTTTAAATGATGCGCAAAAGTCTTTGTGTGTGTGTGTGTGAGGAATGTTTACCAGTAATAAAATTGATAATTATTTGTTGCTGTTTGTTAATTAATATATGGCCATAACTGTTTTTAAAGTAGAATGGATTTTTGTAGTTAAATGAAGGATGAGAAAATCCGTTATTGACGATTGATTGGTGCAAAATATTACAAGAAGGAAAATTGTGAAAAGATTTCTTTGGCCAAATACTTAATATTTCCGGAGAAAAATTAATTTTTGCTAGAAGAATTGTAGATTTCAAATATCAATGGCCATCAAAGAATGCTAGCATTGACTGAAACCAAGTTGGAATGATCCTTCTATGAAAAAATATCACTACAAAAATGTTTTAGTATTTTTTTTTCTTTCTTCCAAAACAACCTTTAAAGTATTTCTTGCATATTATGTTAGCACTGAGAAAACAACAAAAAGAAAAAAATAATAATATAAGTGCTGTTTACTTTTTGGCACAAGAATCCTTACCACGTTCACGTGCATTTGCAATTTCACGTGCATTCTTCTCACGGAGATAATTGAGGCCCAATGAAAAACAAAGAGTGAAAATTTATTAGACAAAAAAAAAAAGATTTAAACCGGAAATAATTTTCAGTTAATTTTCGAAAAAATTATATCAAATTTCCAATTACAATATTTCATTTTTGCTACAAAAAGTATAAAACATTTTAAAATTCCCAACTTAAAAATTCTGAAACATCTCAATTTTCCACTACCATGAAAAACAAGTAAGTGAAACCCCTACTTTGTTAAACAAACGAATTCAGTGCTATTTGTGAACAGCACATTCTCAGAATTTATTATGGAACACAAGATTTTCAACGAAGAAAACAGTTTGCAAGTCTGTTTATTAAACAAATTAAACTTATTTTATTAAAATTAAATAACTGAATCTTATTTAAATAAAATGACATTTTTTTAATCTTATTTAAAATAAATTACTTTCTCACTTGGTAGACAGCAACATCTAGACCAAGACTAAGAACCCATGTGGGTCTCATGGAAAGAGAGAAACGCGGGCCAGTTTCTGTTGTGATGGAGCACCAGTAGTTAGAAGTCCGACTTGGCTCCGTGTCGCTAAAAAAGGAGGGCAGTGCCTTCCAGTAAAGACCTTTACAGAGAACTACACCGCATGTACGTATCGTAAGGAGAAAAGTCTGAAAACTCCCACCAGATAGTCCGACTCAGGAGGCAAGATTCTGAGCATGCAAATTCCATCAAATCTCTTTCCCCCTTTTTTTTTTGTTTACAACAAAGCCGCCAAAGGATTGAACCTTCACCCTAATGTTCACCAGAGTCAGGCTAAATAAATTTTAAAAGTGTAAAAATACTATTTATCTACCCTGTGGATTTTATGAAATAATTTTATAATTATGCATTAATTTCAATAAAGCAGCCAACCAGAAGCTTTATAAATTAAAATGTAAAATGTGAAAAAAAAATAATTTATAAAATGCAGACTAAATAAATAAAACAATATCAGCAATACGTATAACGGGGAGGCGTAGCTTCTGTTCTGATGGAGCACCCAAAGGCTCAGTGTCGCTGAAGAAGGGAGGAAGTGCCTTCCGGAAGAAGTGTTTTTATGGGAAACGAATTTGCGCATCATATTGAGAAAACTCGGAAAACTCCCGCCAGATAATCCAACTAAAGAGGCAAGATGCTGATCACCCCAAAAGCCATCGCGTCTCCTCATATTTTAAAACAGTGTCTACTATAAAGCCTATAGCGGATTGAACCTCTTGAATCTCTGTCCTGAATGCTCATCAGCGTTACGCGTTGCCACTAAGCCACGAGTAGGACAAAAATTCCCATAAGCACCTTTATTATTTTTCCTCCTATATATAAAATAGCTGATGGGGGTAGTTTTAATGGCTGTAGCATATCATCAAGCTACACGTGTCCCCTGGGTAGTGCTAAATGAGTAACAGCGGTTCAACCCTTGCTTATGACTTAAAGATTAACTTTTTCTGTATTGCCAGCGACAACATTAAAACACATTGACCAACAACATTGACCAACAACATTGACCAACAACAACATTAAAGAAGAGCCATGATTGCTATTATTAGAAGAACCATTGTTAGAAACAACATTATTTATTAGAACAACAACATTAAAATAGATGGCA
Organism: Caerostris extrusa; assembly: GCA_021605095.1. Classification (NCBI taxonomy): domain Eukaryota; kingdom Metazoa; phylum Arthropoda; class Arachnida; order Araneae; family Araneidae; genus Caerostris; species Caerostris extrusa. Next base: position 51,260 of record BPLR01019783.1, read on the forward strand.
CCAAGAATGCACACTAATTTGTGTGTCTAAGAATCAAATTAGAAAAATAGTCGGGAAAATTTTTTTTATTATTATTTAAATGATGGAATCTGATTTTATCTACCTCAATTAACACACGTAAAATTCTATCAGATTTTTAAAATTTTTTCAACTGGAAAATCATTACCTAAAATAAAGTACTAACATATTGCTAACAGTATTCTTTTTTATTCCATTTACTGCTCTATCTTCTTTCATCAGACTATTCTAATAATAGAAGCCTTAACGAGTTTTATCGCTATTCTAATTTGGGGCAACGATTAACCAGTAAGCCTACGCTAGATAATATACCCACCAAATCTATGCATTTTGCAATATGAGGTCGAAATCCCTGTCTAATCAACCTATTCATGAATGGATGCTTAATTAAAGTAATCTTTTAACCTTTAAAGTGTTGTATTAGCATTCCGCGAAAGGCAAAGCCTGGTAATTACATCTATTTATCTTGATTCTCATTAAGTTAGAGCTGAGCTTTTTTTTTCGCCCTTTACTTTTGAGAGTTGAAAAGACCATTGTCCTTTTACGAATACAAATCGCTTGGATTCTGTATATCATCAATAGTTTTCTCTCGTTTTTCTTTAATTAGCATGGTATAGTATTGGTGCTGCGAAAAAAACAATCTGTAAGAAGTCAATGATTCTTTAAATAAGATTAATACGTCATATTCTAAATCGGTATAAAAATATAAAGTTCAATCAACTTTACATTGTACTTTTTAAAATATTGCATTAATGAAAAGTATTTTATTTTCTAAATTCAGCATGAAAATATTTGATTGATATGTTTATTTAAAGGTGAATATGTTAAAATTTTGCATTTTGCATTTTAAAAAAACAAATTATCATTCCTACAATATTTTTAGTTGTATAGAATTTACTAAAAATTCGAAGTAATATAGTAATGATAATTTAATTTTTAATATAATAAAAATGTTTAACCGTTGATTTTAATAATTTTAATTAATTAATTCTTATCGATTTCTTATCAGAAATAAAAAAAAATATGAGACTTAATTAAAAACGATATTTCTATTTAATGCATCAATTAATCGATACTAAGTTATTTAATACTTAAATACTTAATTATTTTCTCTTTTTAAATACCCATGAAAATATATATGTTTGGTATGTTTATTTAAAGTTATGAATGTTAAAATGTTATGTGTTTAAAAATAAATTATCAGTGCTACAATATTTGAGTTGCATAGAATTTACTAAAACATTCAAAGTAATATAATAGTGATAATTTAATTTTTAACATAATAAAAATGTTTAAAGCCTGATTTGATTACTTTTAACTATGAATTAATTCTTATCGATTTCTTATCAGAAATAAAAATTATGAATCTTAATTAAAAAAGATATTTTTATTTAATCCAGCAATTAATCGATACTTAGTTATTTTCTTTTTTAAATTACCCACGAAAAAAATTGACATATGTTTATTTAAAGTTACGGGTGTATGATTTTCCTTTCTGCATTAAAAAAAATAAATTATCATTGCTACAATACTTTTAGTTCTATAGAATTTAATAAACATTCAAACTAATGTATTAGTGATAATTTAATTTTTGACATAATAAAAATGTTTGATGTGATTAATTATTAATTAATTCTTATCGATTTCGTATTAAAAATAAAAAAAATTATGAATCTATTAAAAATACGATATTTTTATTTAATGTATTAATTTTATACTTAGTTTATTAACTAAGTATCGATTAATTGATTAACTAAATATTTTCATTTTTTAAATTATCTATGAAAATATATGATTGTAGGTTTATTTAAAGTTATAAATGTTAAATTCATTTAAAAAAATACATTATCAATACTACAATATTTTTAATTGTGTAGAATTTACTACACTTTCATAGTGTATTAGTGATAATTTAATTTTTATCATAATAAAAGTGTTTACATTTTGATTTGATTACTTTTAACTATTAACTAATTCTCATTGATTTCTTTCAGGAATTAAAAATTATGAGTCTTAATAAAAAGCAATATTTTTTATTTAATGCATCAATTAATGATACTTAGTTTAGACCATTGTGATCAGCCTTCATCATTGTGTATCGATATTTTTATTTAAGCATCAATTAATCGATACTTAGTTAATATTTAAAAACATAGCCATACTTTTTTTTAATTACCCATGAA
>BPLR01019784.1:0-28133 GCA_021605095.1 Caerostris extrusa
TTTACGTATTGCTGTCAAATTCTACCGTTGTGGTTCTTAGCGCTTCAGAAAGTGGTTTCGTAAATAATATGTATTAATATAATTATGATAATATTGAATAATATTGTAATTACACTTTAATTCATAGGTTGATTTAAGGTGTGTGAATATGGGCGACGAAAAACTTTTTGAAAAAAATGCTGTAATTGTGAAATGTTAACACATTTTTCATAAGAATATTGAATAAAACTATGAAAACTAATATATATATATAGTTTTTTCATAGCTAGTAGAATAAAATTCCATTGTAAGGATTCAAATTTATTTTTTATCAAAAAGAAGATTTGTAAATATACTACAATCTAAGTGATATTTAAACAAGATAATAAAATACAACCTATCAAATAATTTTTCACTTAGAAATTGCAAAAATAGCTTTCTACAATGTTATGAAAATAGTTACAAAAATTTAGACCCTCATTATTATTATAAAAATAATGTTCGCACATTTGGCAATAGCCAAATGTGTAGTATGTTGCCTTAAAAATGTACCTCTCCTTAAAAATTTCCACAAAAAATAAATCAATAATTTTTTGAGACATTATGTTTAAGTATGCAATTTATGAAAAAAAAATCAATTTTTTAGAAAAATACATTTAAAGTTTTCCCTTTTTGTTTTTCAAAAGAATTTACAAATATGATATACTTAAAAACTACTACACTATCAAAGGCAACATAGATTTTTGCAGTATAAATACTAATCTGTAATTTATCTAGTATCTTTAAAATTCCACAAAAACCATCATTAATTATTACCATTGATAAATATAAACTTAACTGCAATGTTTGTATTACCAAATTATATTTAAAAATATTGACCACAAAACACTATTTTAACTCTTATTAGCAATTTTTGTCTTACCGTGAAGACATTTACTCAATAATACTCGATCACACAACTTCATATAGATTTTGTAATATTAATAATCTTTTGATTATTATTAATTCTTTATGTGTTTTACCCTCAGCCAGAGCTCGCCGATATTTATACCAGCTGTCTGAGCCTTTAAGGCACTATGCAGGCATTATATTATTTTTTGCTGGAACAGCAATCAGCAAAAGCAAACCATTGTTACATTTTTTATCTTTAATAAATTTCCAACATTGGGTCTGATGGCTATACCATAATAGTTTTTTAATTTGTTGAAATTACAGACCAATTTTGGAACAGCCGTCGAATATTTATTTTATCGATATATATCATATTTGGTTAAATTGTACATCAACTTTCCTTTGCCACTTAGTCACTTCGTTCTTGAATATGTCTAATGCATTCAAATTTTGATATAGCCAGAATTATCACCATAAACAATTTTAACAGCTTGATAATCTTTAGAGACTCCATCGTCATAATACTCAGAATAATGAAGCTTTCAGAACTTAAGAAAATTCTATAAGCTCTAACGATTTCCATGCTACTGGCTAATCCACTGTGACATTTATTTGATGGTAAAACTCTTGAATGTTTGTTTTTATGATTATTACATATTCTGCAAAAATTGCTAAATCCCTTTCAAATCTAGAATTTTTCCAGTGTCAACTGAAATGACACTTATAACTTCATTCAGAGAGAAATAACCATGGCATTGCCATGTACCATCAACCAAAACTTAACATTTTTTTAATTTTATCTTTGGATTTAGAAATGATCTCCTCTCGCAGCTGCATCCTAGAATTTAATTTTCCTATCTTCTAAATACCAACTTTGATAGAAATAATATTTCAGAAGTGAACACAGTATTTTCCTGCAAAGAAACCTTGCCAATGATTTCAAGAGCAAATATAAATCTTGTATTTACTTTTATTATTAGTTTTATTCTTTTATATGTGGAAAAACCTTGCGAAAAAGAACAATTCTTGCAAAAATAGAAAAGTTAGAGGACCAAACCAAATATGGAATTTGCACTAGTCATAAAAGTTGTATTTTAGCAAGACAGCATCATAAAAGTCTGTAGTAGTTCCATATATATTAATCCCAAACCAGCAAAGGACAAAGGACGTGTGTTTTTAATGGAGTACCACGGGCCGAAGGCCCGTACCTCCAGTTCTTAAGATTAAAAAATTTATCATAATACTTAGCTATTTCAGAAAATAAATCTATTAAAGTTAAAAATAAAAATATAATGAGAGCCATCTCTCTAGATCCATAAAAATGGAATGAGTAGGAAGTTTAAATGGTATAAAAAAAGAAAGTTTAAAATTTAAGAGTTCCTTTGTTCATTTGATTTTTTTGTTTGCCTGTGCTAGGGAGGAAAGGGAAAAAGGAAAGAGTGAGCAGTGCATCCGAGGGCGTTGGTGTTCAGACTGAGGGTCAGCGACTTTTTGATGGGCGGAGCTGATCGAGGGGTCGTCCTGATTGGTCAGGCTTGAGGAGTTGTGAAGTTTTCGAAACGTAAACAAACATTCGAGATCGGCAGATGAAATTTAGAAGGGTTAACCCGGGTCAAAAATGTATTCGTTTGGGCTGTGGAAGGTTTACGAAATCCCTGGTGAAAATGGCTCGTGGCCTTTTCTACTATTGATGGAAGCGTTATAATTAGGAGGTTGTCGAGGAGGCTATTGTTCGCGGTGGGGACTTTTAGAGAGAAAATTTTCAGAGAGGGATTTAGTAAAGTTTAATATTGGGTCTTTTTTAATTCACTATGGAGAAGTTTGCTGCTGAAGTGGAGTGGGGCGTCCGAATATTCGCAAAGAATTTTGTTTTTGAAAAACCTGCATTTTCTTTAGTCTGATCATGGGCGGTGGAAAAATCCATATTGGGGCTGCATAAAGTAGAGAAGGTCTTAATACCGTTTTATATATATTGATTTTGTTTCCGATCGAAAGTTTGCTTTTTCTGTTGGTGAGAGGTCTCAGTGTTTGATTTAGTGCATAGCATTTATTTATTTTGTCAGTAATATGCGTGGAGAAGGTGCAAGCCGTCTATCAAGAGTAACTCCAAGGTACTTGTACTCGACGACGAACGGTACAGGGTTATTGAATATAGTCAGCGGATTAAGTGTTTGCAGTCTGTGTCTGCGATGAAAAATTAAAACGGCGCATTTGGTGCAGGGTTAACTTTAATTTTCCAAATGTCGAGCCAGTGTTGAAGAATGTTAATAAAATTTTGAAGGGTGTTTAAAATTGTGGTTTCGCATTTGTGTGGAGAGGTTATGGCGGTGTCGTCCTGCGTACATCGCGGTGTGTATATTTTGCGCGCGGGAAGTCATTTACATAGATATTGAAAAGTATGGGTGAGAGGAGTGATCCCTTCCCAAACCAGCAATTTTTACAATTTCGAAAGCAACATAACGTGTCAGAAGCACTTCAGACTTCTGCAGCTTTGATGCACCTAACAATTATTGATTCACATACAGTAGGTAAAATTTTCTTGCTAAAGTGATTGCTTTTAAATTTTTCTCTTAGTAGTTCTTTTCATTTTTTTTCCCACTTATTTCAGCATAAGAAATGGAAAATGTTGAAATGTAACAGAAAAACGTGGAAGTAAAGATAAACATTTAAAAACCAGGAACGTTGAAGCATCAGGGTAAGAAAATGTAAACATCAGGGTTCTAACGAAATCTCTGTTGCCAAAAACTTTTAGATAAATACACTGAAGAAGTGACTGAACTTGAAGAATGAACAAAATTACAAATAAAAACTTTAATTTCCTAAGTCATCGAAAAATAAATAAATAAATAAAATAATAAAATAATAATAATAATAAAAAATAAAAAAAAAAAAAAAAAAAAAAAAAACCAGGAAGTTACATTGGTAACTTCCGGCTTGCTCATTGGCCATGAACTCCACTTCCTGTTTGAAATTAGAGCTACAAACTAATATTAAAATCATTATAATCTCGCTACTATTTATCCTAGAAGAAAAATAAGGGAAGTTTTGGAAAACGGAATAGCTGGGTTTTTAATAGAAAAGAATACAAAATTATGAAAGTTGGCCAAAACATTTTTTAAAAGCAGTTACATACCTTAACGGCGTGCATATTTAGCTGAAGAAAACTTATTCATACATTTTCATTTAAAACACAAATATCAGTTGGAGGAGAGGGGAATTAACTAAACTCAATAAAATCTTAAAAGATAATATTTTTTGCAATAATGTTCTGTTGCAGAGCAAAAAAGTATTATTGGTGAGAGTATCATTAAATACTTTAAAATCATGATTTCTTATTTGAAACCCACAATACTGAGAGAATATTTTTTGTTACAACTTTATGAACTTGAAAACTTTCTGCATGGTAAACAAGCATTGGTTTTAATTTGAAATTCACTGCTGGATTTCCACCTAATAACAGATGGTCATTTGAAATTTTATGCACATGTCATGACTTTTCAATAGCTACTATAGAAGTGAATGAAGGAAATTTTTCCAGAATAATTTCGGTTCATTTATGTTAAATATTTGTTCCTTTTTATATGTACTTTTAGTATGATTTCCCTTAAATTATTCGGCGTTCTTTCGCAGACTCCTTATGTGCACTGGCAGATTTACAAACAATGCGAAAATTATGAATGCAAAGTTTGTTGCTTAAAATAAAAAAAATTATCCACGATTTTCTGGAAAATTTATATCTGTTGCCTCACCTTCGTTTTCTAAACTCATGTTTGTGAAAATTGCAACACCATGAAGGATTTACGCGAGTGAGCTGAAATTTTCAGGAAATGCCAATTAGCGCATGATATGCAAATGATTAGAATTTGAAATCCGTAGAGCATGCGTATGCTGAGCAGCTCCCTCTGAACGGCGGATGGTTCCGAATAAATAGACGGCTGTAGCGTGGCGTGTATGGTTATCGGTGGTTATCTGTTAGTGGTAAACGTTAGCTCAATCGTGACTTATGCCTCTTCGACGAAAGAGAGCGAGATTTGAACAACTTACAGAGTTTGTATGGGGAGAATCATCGGCCTTCGTGAAGCTGGATTGTCTTATCGTGCAGTAGCCACTCGTGTGCAGCGTAACAGCAGCACAGTGATGCGTCTTTGGAAGCAGTGGACGGACGAGTGTCGGACAACTCGGAAATCTGGGAGTGGACCTCGAAATGTGACGTCAGCTCGCGATGATAGACACCTGGTCCGCATGGCGCTGACGGACCGTACAGCTTCCTCTAGACAATTGGCAGCACAGTGGTCAATAGCTACAGGTGTTTCATTGTGTGCTTCATCAATTCGTAGACGTCTGCTGCAGCGTGGACTGCGCGCAAGGACTCCTTTATACAGGATCCCTCTCACGCTAAACCATCGCCGCCTGCGGCTACAATGGGCCGCTCAGCATAGTGACTGGCGTGCTGATTGGCAGCATGTGTGTTTTCTGACGAATCCCGCTTAAATTTGTGGTACCATGATGGGCGCATTCGTGTCAGACGCTATGCCGATGAACGCCACCTACCGGAGGGCATTATCGAACGCCACAGTGGACGAACACCCGGAGTTATGGTCTGGGGGCCATAGCATATCATGGACGATCTCAATTGCTAAGAATTGGGGGCAATCTGAACAGCAACCGGTACATCAGTGAAGTTCTACAGCCCCAAGCTGTTCCCTTCCTTCAAACTTGCCAGGCACTGTATTTCAACAGGACAATGGCCGCCCTCATATCGCTAGGACTGTTCAATCCTTCTTTGCAACGCGGCAGGTACAGCTTCTTCCTTGGCCTGCGTATTCCCCGGATATGTCGCCGATTGAACATGTGTGGGATTACGTTGGTCGGCTCGCTCGTCCTTGTTGCTTCTGCATACGAACTTTGGGTGCGCATATAAACAATATGGAATGCTATTCCTCAGGCAGACATTCAAAATTTGTTTGACTCCATGCCACGTCGTGTAGCAGCACTTATTGCGGCACTTGGTGGATACACAAAATACTGATTCCGATCTCTTGTTATTGTTTGTTTGCTTTGAACATTTAATTATTTATTTTACCACTACTACTCAACTGTGTATTAAATGTCATTCAATTATAACGAATCCTTCATGGTGTTGCAATTTTCACAAACATGAGTATATAATAGCAGTCTTTAAATCATCCTCAAAATTTAATGTTTTGGCTTGAATTTTCATTTTCTAAGCAGAAATCGATTTTGGTGTCATTAATTGATCCATATGCATAATAGCTCCTTATTTACCATTTGAGTGCTTCTGGTTTTAATCCTTTTATTATAAATAAGAAGTCATCGTGATATTTTGACATTTATATTAATCTTATTTTGAAATGTTTTATAATTGAACTCGCTCATTCCTTTTTCACGGTTTATCTCAGCAAAGGATGCACCTCCTTCTTGAAGTTTGATGATACAGAACTTTTGTACTAAGTGAGCCATATACATTTATTGCTGACAAACATTTTCATGTTTTTTTTCCCCATTTACTTTTTTTAATGGGCTTAAAATTTAAGTACCAAAAATCAGTTATCGTGCAAATTTACACATCGAAAACTAATAGATCGTAGAAATGAATTCAACATCAAAGTTCACAAAAGTATATTGCTTACTCGCACATACTTACTTACATACAGTGGGTACAAAAGTATTTGCACACTTACATTTTTGCTTGCAAATCATAAAATTAAATTAAGAAGTACAAAAATTGGTATTGCCAAAGTAGAATAAGTTTAATCACCTAAATTAAACAGAAAAAAATGCAATAATATAAATAAAAATTTTTTTTGCAACAAAATTAAAATATCTCGTGTCAAAAAGTATTTGCACACCCGCATGAATACAAAAGAAATATAATATATAAGAAAATTTCAAATAACTAATATTTAGTATACATTCCATTAGCATCTATTACTGCTTGTAATCTTGCTGGCATTGATTTAATTAAATTTTCTGTAACAGTAGGGGCAATATTTGACCACTCTTCATGAAGAGCTTGTTTAAGTGCAGATTTGTTTGAAATCTTCTTTTTTCTTACTTTTAAATCCAAAGAATTCCACAAATTTTCCAAAGGATTTAAGTCTGGTGATTGTGGTAGAGTAGCAAGTCTTCTGGGTAGATTATAAAGCAACCACATTCGTGTTATACTGGCAGTGTGCTTGGGATCATTGTCTTGCTGAAAATAGTACGAATTACTAATACCAAATTTTATTGCACTTTGTGGCAATCTCGCAACACATCAATATAGGTTCGAGCTGTCATATTTCCATCAATGAAACACAAATTACCAACTCCTTCGATAGCCATGCACCCCCAAACCATAACAGAGCCTCCTCCATGTTTAACTGTAGATAATACATTTTTGGTATGGAAAGCAGTGCAAGGCTTTCTCCAAACTAATTTTCTGCCACCTGATTTAAAGATATTGAACTTACTCTCGTCGGAGAATATGACATTTTTCCAGAAATCAATTGGCTTATTGATATATTTCTTAGCAAATTCGAGTCTCTTCGGCCTATTTCGTTCATTTATAAAAGGTTTTTCCTTGGAGATCTCCCATAAATTTGTGCATCGTGCAGGACATTTCGAATACTTTGGGCACTAATTTGAACTCCAGATGTTGAAGCGACAGCATTGGCTAATGCTATCGCACTAACAAATGGATTTTTTTGATGCCTCTCTTATAATTTTTCGCTTAATTCGCTGTGAAAGTTTCTTTGGGCGTCCAGAACGCAAGTTATTTGATGTAGATCCTCTTCCTTTGTGACGTTTTATAATGCACCGAACAGTAGAAAAGCAAACATTTACTTTTTTACCTATTTCTCGATAACTTAGGCCATTTTCACGAAGAGAAACAATTTTATCTCGCAACGAGATCGGCAATTCAGATTTCTTAGGTGCCATCACAAATTGAAATCCACAATCAGCTGATAAAGTACCGACACTACCTCCCTTTATAGTCGTCTTACGTATGTTATTTACAGCGGGATGACTATCAAATAATTAGCAAAAATGCAAATTTCCTAAAGTTGAGTTGAGTGTGCAAATACTTTTTTTGACGTAAGATATTTTAATTTTATTGCAAAAAAATTTTTTTACTTGTATTATTGTATTTTTTAAAATTAGTTTAGATGAATAAGGTTATTGTGTTTTTAAAATGCCCATTTTTGTACTTTTTAATGCACTTTTTATGAATTGTAAACAAAACTGTATGTGTGCAAATACTTTTTGTACCCACTGTACATACGTAATAATTTATACATTCAAACCTTGAAAGGGGAACCACTGAACTATAAAACCAAGTTTGCATTTTATAATCCAACATATATTACTAGAACACCCCGAAAAATTTTAACAACATAGAGATAACTTTAAATTTTTTAAGATTTAAAACCAGTCTATAGTGAATCCATACTGTTCGAAGCTGGATTATTTGAGGTATTGCTGGACATATAAACTTTGCTAATTCTAACATACATAGAACTATCTATTTATAATCAAACTGCATATGTAAATTATAGTACTTTTAATGAATAATTTTTATTTTAATAAACAATTATAAGGAATTTATTTTTGTAACATTAATGTAAAAAGTTTTATTTAAATCTAAATCATTTTGAAATTTTATCTCCAAACAATATACGGGAATTCCAATCACGCAACGTCCTTTCAATTTAATGATAAGTATCCAAATGGTTTCTTTAGAATTGAAATTCACATAATTTTATTCTCTAATGAGAACGAGCACCTGCCATCTTTATAAGTCACGGAAATCGAACAAAAGCAATCAATTTCGTGGAATGCTAACAAGAAAAAAATTCCTGCCACCATGATAAGAAATTGTTCTTCAAAAGAGAAATCACAGGAACAGGACCTATTAGTTCTCTTTTTACCATCTGCGTAGCCCTACCCTATTGAAGAAACCTCTAAAAATGCAGATCGGGACCCAGACAGAAGATGGGGAAAAAAAACCGCGATTTGGCGTTCGACTGCTTTGTGCTTTGGCGCTATCCTAATTATTGACTCTCTTACCATGCATACTGAGAGAAGGAGGGATGTGAGATAGGATGAGGAAAAAGTATTACTTTCCGGAACACCCCGGACGCTTTTTCCTAAAAGAGTTTCGGAAAAGTTTGCGTGCTTAACTTTTATTATTCGATGGACGTATTGAGAAATTAACTAGATGTTTTATATTTTTATTTTATTTAGAATGTAATGTAATCAAAGAACTATGCCAAGTTTTTGTCAATAAATTATTTTAGGTAAAATTATTTATTTTTATTATCATATAATTTTTGTTTTTAATTATAGAAGTTTTGTATCCACATACAGACAGTACGCCATGAACAATCTTGACAGGTAGAGAAGGAGAGGACCTACCGGGACAACGGCGACTGATGGGTAATTAGCTAGCTGTCTGGCCTTTGGAACCACGGGCTTCAGGTTCGAATGCCGGTGGTGGCATGGATTTTGTTGCGGGTTCGGAATCCACGTTAAACTGTAGGTCCCTATCTAATTAGTCCCAAGTGCGCAAAAAATGACCGTAGACCGAAAAAATGAACAAACTAAACTACAGGGACAACTGTACGACATTTGCATGTTGTATGTAAAAGTTTGCATGTTGTCATGCTGAAAGTGTCAAACAAGTATGTCACATACTGTCGTCCTGATTGTTATTGAGCCTGCTTTCATCATCTTTGCATCTTCGCACTGGATACTGGCTCATACTTGAATGTATTTAATACTTATGGTGTTAGATTTGTGCTGCCATTATTTTAAAGAAAGAAATAAAATTTAATTTCCTCATGGAATTGGTTCTTCCTATACCATATCGTGTATAATTTTATATACACTTATTAAGTTTCTATTAGGCTAACATTTAATAAAAATGTTTTTGTTTAAATCAGTGCAAATCGGTTTACTTTAATATTTACTGTAAAATAAAGAAAGCATTTGAAGATGTCTATTAGAAATCATTTCAGTCTTTTACGTGACCATATCCCCCTCCCACATGCTAATAACTTTTTTTTTTTTATATTGTACATGTACAAGGATAAGATACATAAAAGGAAAATTTATGAAATAGTGGATGTAGTAGCTGAAAAACTGTTGTGAAAACTTCAGACTTCTGTAATTGTTATTTTCAGATAAGAAATCTAAAACGCGCAGCCTAAATGCAAAAAAAATAAAAAAATATCCCCTTTAGCATCTTTGCTTCACTTCATAAGATCGATGTTTGTCTTCAACGGAAGCAGTTCCTATAAACCTGTTCTATCTGTGCTGTAAAATTTCCAATTTGGATTTTTTTTTTTTCAGTTTTGCGAAAAGTTCTATTGTATTTTTGAAGTCGCCAAGAGAAAAGCATGTCTGGAAGCAACATAAATTGTAACGCCTTGCCTTCTCGTAACTAGATTTTAAATCTAAGAATAAGAAGAGTAGAAAACTTTAAGAACTTTTCTTGTTTACTTAAACGGATTCGGAAGAATGTTTCAAAAACAGAAGTTTTTGGATGCAAGTAATTGAATTATCTTACGCATAAGCAATTTCCGGTTTGATTCACTTCAATACCACTTTTGACCTTAGTGATTACTTTTTTCTTGCGTGACCTGTTGTAAATAAAATTAATCAAATACGAAAGCCGCACATTTCCATAAAAAATTTGTTTAAACAAAGGATTCAATTCTTTGATTTTTATTTTAGACACATCATTATGTTATTCTGCTGATTTCCTTACTATATGGACTGCAATTTATATTTTTTTCAATATTTGTAAATTGCAAGCACTAGTTTGTCCATGCTTGTAGAATTTCATAAAATAGAATTTTTAGAATTTTTAGAATTTCATAAAATAGAATGTTCACAAAAATATTTCATGCAATATTTTTAATAAAGATTAGAATTTCACCTTATTCAATGAAGAATATTTTGAAAATAAGAGAATATGATTTCATTTTTTCTTTGATCACATCATGCTATTACCTTTTACACCAACAGCAAACCTATATATATATATATAATAATAAAACATACATATGTGTGTTCATTGAGTATTAGTGGTAAACAATAGTCGTCGTGTTAATGGTAAATAGTCAAATATCAGTTGTATCAAAAGATATACATACTGTTAACAACGTTCCTTCGCACAGCAGTTGCACGAAACTTGTCTGAACTGCCTATGCTGCGTGAATCGGTTTCTCTGCGTTCTGACATGCGCAGGTGTTTCGCGCAGGACGTAGTCGACTGAAAAGTTTTGCATAAACCCAATGTTTCTTCTTCACCCAATTAATATCCGCAAGAAATTTGGAATAATTTTACGAATATTTACTCCATATTTTTCGCATTTTACGATTTATGCTTAACTTTTGGACACCAGTGTATATCTTATTTTTGATCTTTTAAGATTTATGTAATCTTATTAAAGATAAATCCTCGATGCATCCTACCTCAAACCATAAAATTTTATTAATATACCATAAATTATACACTAAACTTTGTGTTGACCTATTTTTGCTTCTTGATCCTATCCTTGATAAAACTGTCTTTGAAAAATTATAATTTTATTTTTTATGAATTTTTACAGATTTCCCTAAATGAGTTTTAAATTGCGTTTATAAATCTATTTATTTTTTGAGATACTGCACTTACATATTAATGTATGTATAGTTTTTATAAAATTCGGTCTCTTGGCTCTAGCTAATGCACACAACGAATCTTGAATCAATTATTTCAATTTTATTTGTTTCCCCTATTGTTTCTGTTTTTCTTATATCTATTTTGATATATATGTTTCCTATATCTATGGTTTAGAAACGCATGAAAGTTTTGTAAAACAAAGGATACTTTTATAGCTTTGTTATATACACTGACGGAAAAAAATCCCAACACCAAGAAAGAATTGTGATAGATAAACGAAATTTGGTAGACATTTTTATACATTTGAAAGATGATGTCTACGTCTAGACGAATAAAAATTTACTTTAGTAATGAAGAAGTAAATCATAAATACGCGCTAATCATAAATAATGCTTTAAATACGCGCTGTAAAGTTCGTGAGCCTTATTTATTGCTGAGATTTGTTGTAGTTTATTGAAGTTAGTCATGAATACCTTTAATAAGACGAAAAAAACATTATCAACTGAGTTTGAACGAGATTGTATAATATGGCTATGAGAAGGAGGATTTTCTTTCTGCTGCGATATTGTAGAATGACTTGGCAGGAATGTAGCCATTGTACATGATTGTTGGCTGCAGTAATCAGGGAAGGTACGTTCTCAAGAGAGACTGGGTTCCAGGCTGCCACATAACACTACTGAGAAGCAAAAGCGCTGTGATTTCGGCGTATGGTTATGGCGCACCGTATTGCTTCTGCAGCAGACATTCGAGCTGCAGTTGGCCCCACAGTGACACACGGTTACTAATCGGCTACTGCAAGAACAGCTCCAAGTCAGACGCCTTGTAGCGTGCATTCCACTGACTCCAAACCTCTGCCGTTTGCAACATCAATGGTGTGAAGCAGCTAAAGCTCATTAGAGTACAGAGTGGAGATCTGTTGCGTTTTCTGATGAAAGTAAGTTCTGCCTTGGTTTCAGTGATGACCGTGCGTTGGAGGTCAGGTGACCACCAGCAATCAACCTGTTTGCTGCCTAGACACATTGGACCTACACCTGGAGTTATGGTCTCGACAGCAATTTCCTATGATAGCAGGAGAACTCCTGTTGTTTACCCCCGCACCTTGACTGCAAATTTGTACATCAATCTGATAATTCAACCTGTTGTGCTGCCATTCATGAACAACATTCAAGGGGGGTTTTCCAGTACGATGACGCTTGCCCTCATTCCGCTGTTGTAACCCAGTAGGCTGTATAGGGATGTCATCATGTTGCCTTGGGTTGCTAGATCTCCAATCGAACACATATAGGACATCATTGGACAACAATTCCAGCGTCATCCACAATCAGGATTAACCGTTAACTGATTTGACCAACAAAGTGCAACAGGCATGGAACTCCATCCCACAAACTGACATCCGGCACCTGTACGACACAATGCATGCACGTTTGCATGATTGCATTCGAAATTCTGGCTGTTGCACCGATTATTAAAGTACCAGCATTTCACATTTGAAATGGTTCTTCACGCGAATGCATTAGCCTGTGATCTTGAAACTTTAATCAATTAAATATATTACCTAGACAAATGTATTGCCAAAATTTAATTATTCTACAATAATTATTTCTTTGTGTTGGGATTTTTTTCGGTCAGTGCGGATTGAATTGTGCTTTTAATAAATCCGTTGACTATTCCCTTCTCGTTTTTTTTTTTGCCTTATGTTCTTTTATTTCCTGTATATCAAAATTTTAATATTATTTATAATTTACAGTAAATGTAAAAATTTTGAGGATATAAAGTATTTTTGTACTCTACCAATAAATATTTAAAAATAAGATGAAAGGTTCTTTTTTTTCTTCTCTTAATTTATACTTCAGCTCTTAATTTCTTTAGGAATATTTACTAAAAATACTCTCTTTCTTAAATCATTAACTTGCTTACTTATTTTCAATATTTATGTTGAATTTATTCTTTATTGGATATTTTAAACAACGAATTTCATAACCTGCTAACTTGAATGTGAGGAAATCATTCAAAATTTAGGACGATTTGAACGAACGAACGAAGAAATATTGATTTGAAAGTCTTAATATTTTTAGACTTCTATTCTTTGCACCTAATTTAACCAATCTCAGTTTCTGAGAGTGAAAAATAAATTAAATATTTTTATATATTTTTGTTTCTTATGTGCAAAACATATTGCTACATATATGTTTTACGTATAATTTAATTATTTTATTTTTAAACATTATTTCTTAACTTTTATTATAGTTGTAGCAATGCACGTTCAACATAACTCAACAAGACATCACTTTGGAGACATAAAAATCAGGATATAGCGACAAAATTTTGGAAAAAAAATTAAGGAAACTCATTGTCCCGAAAACGAATAAGACTCCTACAATTTAAAATTAAGTAGATAAAGGTTTCACTGAAAGAGTGGCGTTGGTACAAATGATTGTTTGCCCAAGAGGAATAATAATAAACAAATGCTTGATAATAAAGGGTACTACTTCCTCTAACTTCAATGGTTATATGGTATCCTGTCTCCATCCTTTATCCAAAAAAGATCGAACAGTTATTCAGGTAAAATGGCTCCTTTATTAATAAGGAACTATTTGTTGGGTGTTTTCCAGCTAATATAGTCGTGCTCTAAGGCAATTCACAACCGTTCTGGGGGATATAAATTAAAAATGAACACTGGCCAATCCATTCGAGTAATATTCTCATTATCCAATAGCTTCTCCCAAACACGAGATCGATGAAGTCATGGCGCTATCGTCCATAAAAATGAAATCTTAGTATGTAACTAAGTGAGTAACTTACTAATTAACTTGGTTTACTAATTGAGTATGTAACTAAGTAATTATAAAGTGAATATTTAAACACCATACACTCATTATCTTGATTTAGAACTGGAAACTCTTTGATGTCTTACAAATAAATCTCTGAGCACGAATTGCTGAAAATTGATAAAAAATTTAAAAGTCAATACCTTAAAAGTATGAAAAGAGGTGAAAGGAGGCAGTTAATCGGAAAATAAAAAGAATGAATGAAACATCAAGTGCTAATGCTCTTTTGAGGACGATCTTTTCACATTCCTTTGCTTTCGCGGTTTTTCTTCTAACTTTTCGTTTGCTGATTTCTTTGTCAGTTCAACCGATTCGTCTTTGGATCAAAGAAGGATTGTCAAATGAATGATGTGCTCTTTGACAGCTGCAGTGTGTCTACTTTGTTATAATCATAACGAAACAGATGGGAGACAGCTATTTTGATGGATGGATGGATTCATATATAAATGGACGTATTTTATGAAAATCATTGTATTTAAAAGTAATCAAATTCAGGACTTTGTAAAAAAAAGTTTACTTTCTGATAAAATTAAACAAAACGGTTCATTTAAAAGTAAATTATCCTCTATAGAGGACAATTTACTTAGATAATAATAAATGCATAATACATTATTAATTACATATTAAGCTCTATATATAAGCAAAAGTGTGATAAAATTACATGCACTTCTTTCTTTAATTTTTTTTCTAAGACTAGTAGCGTATGTTGCTGGTTTTGAAACAGTGAGGGTGCTAGAATGAGATGAAAGGCGGAGTGGCGTATTTCTTAAAGATAATGATCTTAAATAAATGGACAAATTATTAAAAAATATCATGCAAGAATACTTTTGATAAAAAATTTTAATCATTGTTAACTTAAGAATTATTAATAATTATTCTCTGACAAGGAATTTTTTATGTTAAATATAAAGTAATACTAAAAATATTAATTTTTCTCATCAATGTATTTATGTGGGAGCGCGTTTTTCATTTGGATACATGCAAATCACAAGCCAAAATCAAATATTTTCCTTGGTAACCTAAAGGAAAGTTTCTGATTATACATCAGAAAATAAAGTAATTATTAGCCTATTCATTTCACTGATGATCCATGTCATTGAAATGTTTGATTATTTTGCAGTAAGAAAGAAAACTGCGTGTCTGCTTCAGGCGGGCATTGAAATTGTTTCGAGAAAAGTGTAAACTCGACAGGAATTGTGGCAGAGTAACTTCTACAGATAGATTATTCCCCCATAGAAGATTATCTTACACACCAAGATATTGCCCTTTAAAATGTTCTTAGAATCATTTCATGACGAATTTGGAATTATAACATGATGAATCATCCTGCTAGTACAGAACAACACATTGTTGCCATTAACAGCCTTGCCTTCGTCCAATTTTTGTACCCGCACGTCATAGTTTCGGATGAAATTTGTCGAATTGACTGTCGATCTTAAATCGATTGATTAGGAAATATGACACAATGGATTAGACTAGTTTGTAACTCATATTTCCAGTCCTATATGTATCAATTTCATTACTATTTGTCCCATTTCAGGTGTTGCTTCAGAGGGTTATCGTTAAGTGTGAGATTAGGTTGGACGGCGGCTACGCAGGTCCATTAGTAAAAGAAGGCTACGCTGTACTGTGTGCTGAAACACATTGTTTGGGTAATCGCCATTATAGTTGCATGTGGTTTGGTCCACTACCGACCATTGTGTATGAAGGAAAATGCGTATTGATCTCTACTCTCTCTGAATCAATGCGCCGCTGACAATAAACGCAAGAAGACGACTCATCGTTTCTACATCCGTCCACCACTTTCGATAAGTACTTACAATGGCTGAATGTGAACAGCCCACCTGACGTATCATTTCCGAGATGGGCTTTTCGAGCCGCTGTGCCATTACGAGTTCACCTTTGTCGAAGTCTAATGTTTCTGCTATTTTTCTCCTGATGCAACCGAACATTCTACATTTAGGAAGTCTGTTTATGTATGGTGGAATGAACTATATTTAGAAGTTGATCTGTCTCTGCACGAGCTCATTACTGTAAGTGGGATGTGGTCATAAAGTGTGTATGTTAAAATGGACTAAATACCACATTTGTGGAAATGGACAATGAATGAAGGAATAAAGTGTAATAATTTTTCGTCCGGCCAAAGATATCCCCTCGATTGATTAGCATGTAAAATAGACTAATAAAAGGAAGAGATGATAATATTTAAGTATAAGAATTAATAAATTTTCCTACATAATTAATTACATAAGAATTAATAATTTTGAACACATATTTCTTGTAAGTATTTAAAGTAAATTCTATCATTTGACATTCGTAGAATTTGTAATTCAGGAATATCTCTTCTATTTAAAATATTATCAAAGCAGGAAATCTGATTTTCAGATTATTAATTAAGTTAACAAATCAAATAAATAAGAACTTACTGAACGATATGTTCAATGCATTATTTCAATGCATATTTTAAGACGTTAATTATTGTTTACATTTTATAATATTGTTTTATCAATATTTTAAGCTTAAATATTGTGTCTTAATAAATGACAAACTTCTTATTTATAGAAGAAGGAAACACCTAAAAATATTTGTCGTCAAAATAAATCGCAAACCAAGATTTCTATTTTTACAAATCAATACTTCAGGAAAAATTTTCAAATGTCTACGACATTTGTATTTCAGGAATCTCTCTTCCTTCTAAAAAATAGTCATAGAGCGAAAAATCCGATTTAAAAAAGACCAATAATCTTGTAGAAAAATATATGTGACTTACTTTATTCTTATGTGAAAACTCTCCTCTACCGTTGGCGCAGGTGATGGTGCATCAAAATAAATAAGGCGGCCATTATTATTTTCAAAGGAACACTTTTCTACGCGCATTCCACAAAGTGTTTTTTTTTATGTGACGTGGAGCACAAAATCGATGTTGAAATGAATGCAGGAAAGAAAAAGGATTTTAGTACTGTTCACCATAAACTTTCCAAATAAAACTAGCAAAGTTTTTAAAAACTGCTTGTCTGGGTTTTTCAGACAGATCTAAAAAAGATCTGCAAGCTGATATTTAATACGCAAAAGTTTTAAAATAAATACATAAAAATTATTAGAATTAAAATAAAAGATATAATATCAAAATATATAATCACAAAATGTATTATAAAGGTTGAATAATTACTCGATACATCATGTTGTAGAAATAAATGCGTATATACATAGTAATAAAATTTAAATAAATATATAGATAAATATAAGAATTTAAAAATCATTTTTTGTGGAATCTAGCCAAAACATTCAAATATTGAAATAATATTAAAAAAAGGTGTGTTTATTTACATCTTTGCTTGCTTGACATCATACATCGTACATCCATTAATTTTATTCTGATTAATCACTCTATGTTCTCGTCACTGTACGTTTTCCTTTATAAATGAGACAAAAACGATTGATCCATGATTTGATTAAAATTAAAACTAATATAATGATTTAGATAGGTACAAAACTTAAATAAGAAAAAAAAAAAAAATGGAGCAATAATTATTTGGAAGTTCCATACTTTTTAAAGTATTTTCTTGAGAAAATTACTAGGTGAATAATATATATGTGATAGCTAATTTGTATGAAATTTAAATATCTAAATTAAATTTATATATTATTCTTTTGTATCTTTATTTTTATAATTATTATAATGAGCATATATGTTATTCATTCCCAACATACATGACATTTTAAAAAAACATAGATATTATACAAGTTTTAATAATTGATTTGGATAGAATTTTAAAAATAAAATTTTTTGCTTATATTCGAATATTAAACTGAAAGAAAAACATTTAAAGAGAGACATTTTCACAAACGATACGAGTTAAAAATCATATCCTTATAAAAATTATTTGATTGAAAAAATTATTTGATTTATTAATTGATATAAAAGGATGAATTATCACAAACATACACGCACAACCCCCTTCCCCCTAGAAAATGGAAATATTATTTTAAAATCAAATATTGTAACATTTATTTTTTAAGAGCATTTCGTAAATTACTTTTCAAACTACCTTCTTTAAAGCGTTGTTTATCGTTTAATTTGGCGTTTAGTTTTTATTCCTCATTTTTTTTTTTACCCATCGTTGATTTTGTTATTTTGCACAGAAGTAAGCAAATGATTTCATCCTTTGTTAAAGTTTCTAATTAATTAAATTTTGTATTGGGTTACATTTCTTGTAAGCCATATGCACATATTTTTTATTTAAAGGTTGTAAAATGATCGAGTTCAGTTATTTTTTAAAATATCTACCCGAGTGGATAAAAGCCTGAGTGAATTCCGAAAAGAAATTCGAATTAACATTTTTTTGTTGAAATGATACGACAATCGCGACAGCAGACTTAAAATCTCCTACTACAAGATAAAAAAGATGGAAAAAAATATTTTAAGCAATCCGTTGTAAAACATTGTTTTAAAATTAAATCGTGAATTTATTTTTCGCATTTATTGCTAATTTCAATTATTCAAATGCTGAGTAATTAAAAAATACTTTGTGCATTTTGAATAACTGTTGCATTGTTGAGTAGATAATTGAGAGATAGATCTGAATAGATAATTGAGATTTTTTTAACTTAAACATTTTACTAAATCTCTTATCAAATAATATTATTCACGCAAAATGTCCAATGCAATCGAGCTTTTTTTACCAAGTAAAAATATTGTAAAATTTTTTTCCAATATTTTATGAAAATTGTCGACCATTTATTTTTATAACCCAATAAAAAATTCTTAAAAATCTAATAATAGAATTCTTTCAACACTTTATAAAAATGAATTTGTTATGATTTTTCATTTCCATTGCTACAAAAGAAAGATATGCATTATGTGATTGGTAGTCAATATGCCCAATTGTTATACTAACTTTTATAAAAATCTATTTGAAACATTCATGCATAATCAAATACAATTTCTAAGCATGAACTTCTTTAATTTCTGAACCATTTTAAATACATTGATTGTTTTTTTACTTTAAGAAATAAATTTAATCATGAATGATTATGATTCTGGCTCTTCCCCAAGATCAAAATTTGTCTCAAAGATAACCTTTTGACACCTTAGAAGACAACAAAACCAGCGTGTTGGCTGAACGTCGGATGATACCACAACAGGATTTTCATCATTGTTTCCAGCAATGAAAGAAGGGGTGAAACAAATGTGTGTGCTGTGAAGGAGCTTACTTTGAAGTCGAATTAAGTAAAGGTGTCTACAATTAAAGTTCCACATTCAAAATGCTGTAAAAAAAAGAAACACTCGTCACAATGAGTTCAAATTTGAATTGAAGATACTTGAAGAAGGGTGAAACAGTGTGGCACAAAAAAAGTTCTAAAAAAGTTCCACCGATTATTCCTATCCAATTTGGTATGACCTTGCCATGGTGGATGGGCTTTCCACTAACAGTGACACAACTGTTGAATGACTTGGAAGTAATTTTTTCCGTCAAAAAACCGAAACAATCAAGCACATTGAACACTACAGTTGGTTTAACGTGCAACTCATGCCAAATACGTTGTAATTTCGATTAAAAATTTCACTGGCAGCCGAATTCACTTTCTTTATGCCGCTTACAGCGCCATCTATTAATACAATTTGGAACCTTTTTTTGATGTGGTACCGTTTCAATTTTCTTCAAGTATCTGCAGTTCAAATTTGAACTGATAGTGACTAGTGGTTCTTTTTTTTACAGCATTTTGAAAGTGTGACTTTAATTATAATCACCTGTTTATTGTGGTAATAAAGAGTTACAACGAAGTTCCGGGAATTTTTTCAATGCACTTCATATATAATATTAACAGTTCTGAAAATATTTCATGTGATACACACAGTAAATTTCGTAAAATGATAGGAAATTTACAAAAGTTATATTTCTTGATATGATCAAGGAATATGAGAACAACTATGAATTCAAAAAGCTATTTAAACGAATAATTGATCGTTTCTGTATAAGAAATTTATTTACATTCTGCCCAAAGGTATTTTTAATGCAACTAGGTTTTTAAAAATAAACATTACACATAACGCCTCAAAATTATTAGTACAAACTTTAAGGGAGGTAGATTTGTGTGTACTAATTTTGTGGGTAAGAAATCGCAAATAGCTGTTCTTATCTTCAATCAGAAATGTTTCTCATGCAAAATTCAATTGACATTTAGAGTAATATCAATAGGTCTTTTTGAATTTGGTGCATTACTCGCGCCTTATAACATTAATGATTTCGTATAATCTAAATATAGCTTTGATGTTGGATCGAAAACTTATAATAGGTAAATTAAGTTTTAGTAAAAATTCTTTATGGTTCTTTATTAGGAAATTAGGAAATAAGGAAATAAGTTATTAGGAAATAAGTTATTGCCAATTTTTTTTGGTGAAGTCTATTAAAAGAGGAAACATTCGTAAATTCAAAACTTTTATTGCTTTGTAGCCGATCAAAAATGATGATTGCAGATATATGAGATTATATATATCTATATCTATATCTATATCTATATCTATCTATATATATATTTATATATATATATATATATATATATATATATATATATTACTTAAAAAAGACTTATGTTAAATTACTTTAATTGTATTATTTATGCTCGTTTATTAACATGCACATTTAAATGATATAGAATATTTGCTAACATTTTATTAAAGATTAAAAATTCTTTTCATATTTACTGATTTAAATAAGTGTCTCTTATTTTTTTTTTTTTAACCAGAAAAAAGTTATTTATCACTAAAATAAAGAGATGAACTTTAATCATTTTTAATTAAGTGCTGAGATTTATCAAATATAAATAGCTGATTATATCTATGGAAATATAAAAAGTGCACAGAATAATTTCTTCCCTAAGATTCATTCGGATGTTTAAAAATTTTCAAAAATACTGCCATTGTTTAGTATAATTACTGAATAACTTGCACAATAGGAGGAAGAGTATCGTGTTTGAGATTAACTACTTGATAATCAAAAATTTCTGTTTGCTTCCTATTTTTTTCTTCCTGCCTCACTCGTATCCAAGAGATTACGCGACTCTGTTTGCTCCGTAAGGAAACTCTTTTCAATTCCTCTTGTGCTAAGCGTTATATCCGCCGCTTTGAAAAATGAATAGATTTGTTAGAAATAAGAAAAAAAGTTTCGCATCGATACTCGGATTGCTTGGTCGAACCCCTGATTGGAGGATTTTAAGCTTTTTCTCAATATGAAGCTCAAATTTCAGCTACTACTTAAAAACTTCTGGGAAGTTTCGTTATCCCCCAGATTATTCTAGTGGAGGATATTTGAACATCAAAGTGATGCCCATGTTCATAATGATGTCCACAATTGTTCTGCTCAACGATATTCTTAACGATACGATGTCAATAATAATAATAATAATACGATGCCAACAATAATAATAATACGATGCCAATAATCCTGATTGTTCATGTGCCATGCACTGAAAGTGACCACCCAGTTGTAAAAAAAAATCTTTCCTTATTGTGCTTTTGTCTGAAATTTAATATACGCCAATAAGGTATATTTTTAATAGTTTTTTGTTTCATATGTTCTGACGAAATGAAAGTTCTAAAAGCCGAATTTCTGTTCTGTCCTAATATGAATAAAATGATATTTGCTAATCATTGAATAATTCACTTCTGCTTTATTAATTTGACCTTTTTCCGTGAATTAATCACTTTAAAATGTAATAATTAACTGAAATAACATAAATTAATTATAAACACATTTCTAAAATTTTTTTTACATTTCTTTTAAAAACGCATGTTAAGCAATATTCTTCGTCCTTTACCTTCAAAATAAAGTACAACAGATTCTTCACAAATACCTTCTCAAAGGTATATAATTAAGCGTAAAAACATATTTATCTAGTGCAAATATACACTCTAAAAAGAACACAAGAGATGTTTCGAGAAATTTTCGTCAAACAATGACATCTTATACAGCGCATTCTAAATTCTTCGACACATCACGTAACACCCCCACCCCCCTCCTCCCCGTTTTTATTCTGCAGAGGAGGGAAAGCTACCTGAAATTGAACTCTTGAATAAGAAGCAGTCTAGAACTCTTTAACTTGCATGAGTGAAAAAAGTGCTTCTGCTTCAAAAGAAAAGTAAAACCGAAACTTTTTCTGCAACTGTTTTCTTCTGTACCTGAATACACTCACTAAGCAGTTAGATTAGGTTTCCTTTCTTTTTTTATTATATTTGCAATGGAGTTGTCCTTTCCGAGAATTTTCAAACGAAAAGCGACTCCTCTTTTTTTTTCTCTTTCTATGCTCAAGAAGCGTGAGATTGGAAGGATCTCTATTAGAAATTCGGACAACATAGGAATTTCGGAAATAAAGTAAGCAGTGGTAGATACAAAGAATGTTAAATGGGTTGAATCTATTTCAGTAGGATAAAACTTCATTGCATGAAACATTTTATCACAATATTTTTTTCTTTTTCACAATATATACACATACATATATATTTGAAGGCTAGAATTTTTTCAACCCCACCTTTCCCTTGTCTACTGTACACTTTCGTTGAAGCCAATCTCATTTCTTCAAATTAAACCATGGAAAGTTTTACGATGTACAGAGGGTTGTCAAAGTAATGGAAACAACATATATTTATAAAGAATCCTTTATTAGTATGGTGTAGGACCGCCTTTGGCATGTAATACAGCTTGGATTCATCTAGGAATTGATTCATACAAGTGCTGAATAGTGTTTAGAAGAATATTGTACCATTCTTCATGGAGATATTGTGAAAGTTTTGGGAGAGAAGCCGGTGGAGGACATCGATTCCGTATTGAAAGCTCTAAAATAGACCATAACGGTTCAAGGATATTGAGGTCGGTTGACTTGATCGGGCCAAGGTAGATGTTTAACTTCCTCCTCGTGTTCATTAAACCATGATTGGAGAAGTCTCGCTGCACGGATGGATGCATTATCATCCTGGAAAATTTCATCTCCTGCAGGATACAAAGTTTGCGTCACAGAAGTGACCTGGCCAGCTAAAATTTCTCTATACTTCTCCCCAGCGATCCGTCCTTTTAGGTTTACGATTGGCCGAGCAGAAAACCACGTCACGGCTGCCCATATCATGACAGATCCACCTCCATGCTTGACAGTTGGAAAGAGACAATACCGATCATACGCTTGTGCAGGTGTCCTCCAAACGTACACTCGTCCTGTTGTAGGGAAAAGTGTGAAAGACGTTTCGTCAGACCATATTACTTTCTTCCACTTATCAATCGACCAGGTTTTGTGAGTGTGGCACCACTGTAGACGACGTTTGGCATTAACATCTGTTACAAGTGGCTTGGGAATTGCTGCTCTGGCGTAAATGCCTTGTTTAGGAAAGTGCCTTCAAACTGTAATCATTGACACTGGAGAATCCAGATGCTGATTGAGCTTGACGGTCACTTTTTCAGCAATTGTTCGCTTTTGAGACATCAAAATCCGCTTCAATACCCGTCGGTCTCTTTCACTGAGCTTCTCTTTCCAGCCACTCTTTTGCTTTGCCGAGCTTGTCTTACCACGCTGTGTGTATGCTGTCATGACTTTAGACACCGTACCTCTAGAAACGGCTAAAAGTTGGGATGTTTAGGATACACTTGCTCCAGCTAGACGGGCTCCTACAATTTGACCTCTTTGAAATTCTGAATGGTCCGACATTTGAAGCTTTTGAAATAAATCCAAGACTTAGAGAACTTCAATAAAGCTACCACATATTACCAGAATATATATATATATATCTATTTAAAAAAAACTGGTAGCTATTATTATACTTTAAGGCTTACAAAGCGCGTTCCAAAATGTCACTTTTATTCACAGGTGTTTCCATTATTTTGATAACCCCCTGTATGCCTTAAGTGGGGAGTGGGGGAATTAAGGGTTCTATTTCAGCACTTTAAATTAATCCTTAATGTGAGAATGGGTCAGCATTTTGTTAAGTTTACTAACCATCTGTTCAACATTGAACATTTTAATATGGAAACATTTCCATTCACCAAAGATTAAAAACTTTTAAAAGGTCTGCCGTGGTCATAATACTTCTCTAATGTTTTCCGTAAATTAAAATTGTTTCTAAAATAGCCTACCCTTTACCATACTCGGAACTCTCGTATGAACGTCATTAACTGAAGTAATTGGTTAAATGAAAATCGCAGGAATTGGCGGAAGAGGCGAATGGGAGACGAAACCACTTATAATTATTTTTTTGTCTTTTAATTTTTGATATTATGTATTTATCTTGATTCTTTTATCCATTAAAGAACCCTTTTATTCACGTTTAATCCAAAATTTTGCTTTTAATTTTTCTTACCTTCTCACTTCAGTGGTCGAATTTGACCCTGCATAAACGAGATCCATTTTAGTGAAAATTATGAAAGATTCATAAAAATAGGTAATTATACCATTACATTGGAATAAAAACTTATATATATATATATATATATATATATATAAATAGATAGATAAATTATACACACACACACACACATATATATATATATATTATATAGATATTAGTATTGTAAATTAGTTGTATTACACATGATTTTTAAGTTACACGAGAAAATATGAGATAATTCTTCTGATTCCTGCTAATAAAAAATCATAAAAAACATAAAATTAAAAGCCCCAATATGTAATTATAAAAAGAGTAATTAAAATTGTAAGAAAAAAAATAGCTTTAAAATTTTAACTCTATATTAGTGTGGCTTGAAAACAAAAACTCAAGAAACAGTAACTGTAGACATTAGAATTTTCATTACTTCGATGTTATTCAAAAATAAGTAACGGTAAGAATTATTTTCCGATGATAATGCTTTTTCGTATTCTCCCTTTTCCATGTAATAATATTCATTTTTTATAATGAATGAAAAAGAGGCTGAAGGAATAACTGTTTATGTGATGCACATGTGAATGTTAGAACAAATTAAGTAAATTTTTTTTTAAATATTTATGGTTAACTTCTGTTACTATTTCATTGTTCTAAAATCAAAATTTTTCATAGCATTTTTAACAATATATAAGTTTTTTTTAAACAGAATTATACATATTCTTTTTAAAATACGAAAGCTGCTGTTTAATTGTTTTGACTTGGGATTTACATTTTTTATTTCTTATGATTACACTTTTAATTCATTATTCATTCCTATCTTCAATCTCCATATTTCGAAAATAACTATTTTGATAAAAGCAGGT
The DNA here is from genome assembly GCA_021605095.1 of Caerostris extrusa. Classification (NCBI taxonomy): domain Eukaryota; kingdom Metazoa; phylum Arthropoda; class Arachnida; order Araneae; family Araneidae; genus Caerostris; species Caerostris extrusa. The sequence continues at coordinate 25,596 of BPLR01019784.1, forward strand.
GTGTTTTCAAAACAGAATTATTTGACAGTCTTAGTGATTAAGAACCTATGAAAATTCTTTCATGTTTTGTCACTGTCAGTTTCAGTTTTATCACTAAAATGAGTGTTGTTGAAGAGGTAAATATAAAAATAAAACTTTCGTAATTAATCGAAAATGTTAATCAACTTACAATCTTCGATACCTTCTTCGATACTTTAGTATCATTATCAACTAATTATATTTTCAAAGAGATACATTCTTAAAAAAAAACAATTTCTCATTATAAAACATTAACATATAATTACAGAAAGCTATTTTTATATGTATGCAGAAGATTATTAATAAATGAATGTTAACTGGGGCAAAGGAACCACGGCTTATTTATTATTTACACAAGGAGAACAATAAATGATAACAAAGCATAATTTCAGAAAAATCATGCCATATTATTTCGTGCTTGAAATAAATTTCATTAAGCATTTATCAATTTTGGATTGTAAAAAAATTATCTTTTAATTCCTCGCGAACTTTTGCTCATAATGTAAAATTCTCTTACGAGTAAATAAAAAAATTATCGCCTTTTAAGGAGAACTTTCAGGGTTAAGTGCTCAGCATTTGAATGTCGCATGGGAGAAAAATGCAGAAAACTCCACTGCAATTAATTATTCATGTGAATATCCGTGTAACACATTGAAACACAACATGAAAATCCTTACAGATTGTAATGCGTCAACAATTCGAACCTGCACCCTTCTGTACAGTGTTCCTACTGGTATACACTGGTATATAGGGGTATATGTTACTATATACAGTTATATGCTATATATGGTACTACTGGTGTTATGTCAGTTACTATTGGGTCATAATAGAGCAAATTTTACTATTGAAGATAATTTCTTTATATTGACTTAAAATTATACTATTTAATAAAATATTACTTTCTTAATGTTAGTAACACTTCAAGTTTCATAAAATAATCCATATATATTTGAAGAAATACTAAATAAATATTCCCTAACACTTTCTTTTCTGTTGAATAAAAATATATTCTATAAAAGATTGTACTTGCAGCTAAATAACATTGGCAATTCAATAGGGGCGAATTCGAATACAACAAGTACTGAATGTGTTGAAAAATACGCTTCTTTATAAGTAGGCCTTTTCTCTATCAATAACACTTAGGAATGATTAATCGCAAAATTCTTGGAAAGAAAGGCAAAATTTATGTCCTTCGTCGCTTCCATTGTCATTTCCTGACTACAGATTGAAGAGATTCAATCTGTTAATATGTTTCAATCGCAGCGTCATATCTTATTTCATCACTTCAAACATCGTCTCTGAATTTTTTTTTTTTATGAGCACTATGATAGAATATTACAAAAGGTCTGATATATTGGCTAGTATTATTGCAATTTCTTGTTACTTTCTAGAGGCCTTTACTGACAGTTGAGAATAATATTAGATATTCACAGACTGCATTTTCTTCCTTTTATTGGAAAAAAAAAAATCTCTAGAAATTCTGATATAAATAGGAAAGAGACGGCCTATCTTGTACGCGATGATCTTTTAGAAAGAGAGAAAAAAAACTCAAAAGATGATAAATGAGTTAAAAATTCCAAGTTGAATCACTCTGTTACACTGATTCAAATTTTCTAAAACATTGTATTATAGAACTGATCGGCAGGAAGAAATGTTTTGAAACATTGCAAAAATGTATCTATTATCATTGGATGATGATTATGGCTTGGCTTGGATGATTATAGGGCTAAGCTTTTGTTAACTGCAAGCAGAAAGTAACAAACATATACTTGAATTATGAAATATATGCATTGTTCCTCATTTTAACCTAGCTTATAATTCTTAGTTAGAGGAAGGTATTGTTGTTTAGAAAGGTATATAAGTCACAAGGACCAAAATTTTTAGGCGTAGAGTTTGGCAGATAATGACACGTATGACAAAAAACATCTTTTTTTCGGATATCTAGGCTATGAAATACACTATGTAATTTTTTTTGTTAGGCAGAAAACTTTATTTTTATTTATTATAATATAAAATATATTATAATAAATAAGAAAAAAGAAATAATATACTAAGAAAAATTTCCATGCATGCTGTACTTTCATTTTAATCTTTAAGGAAGGAAATATTAAGGAAGAACTGTTTTAAAACGTTGCAACATGAAATGTATAAACTATAAGTGCAAAAGGCTTCGATGATTAAGAGGACTATTCGGAAAACTATGAAGTAGTAACAAGCACAGGTAAAGAAAGCATGAAAGGTAGTGATTGTTCCTCTTTTAACCTAGCTTATAACTCTTCGTGAAATGAAGGTATTGTTAATTTGTAAAGGTATAGGTTACAAAGACACAGTTTTTAGAAACAGGGTTTTAGTAGATAATGAGCCGTATTAAAACCCCCATCTTTTGGGTATCTAAAGCTATAAAATACATGAGGTTTCTTTTTTTTGTCAAGCAGGAAACTTTATTTTTATTTATTATAATATAAAATAAATCTCAAGGCCTACTGTACTTCATAGCAATACGTAATGAAAAGAAAGAAA
>BPLR01019785.1:0-59843 GCA_021605095.1 Caerostris extrusa
GTTACGTATTGCTAATAATATGCGTGTATTCATCCATAACAAAAATAAAAAGGGAGAGTATTTGCAAAGGTATTATAATGGAGAATGCTGAAGAGATTTTAAGTAACTAAAGAGAGAAGAGCAAATAAGAGTTGACTTGATAAAGAACGCGAACAACCTCTATAAAAAGAGCAAAAAGCAAGAGAGAAAATGCTGATCCATAGAACAAGAAAAGTGAAACGGCGAATTCAATCTAAAATAGAGAGCAAAAAAACGACCTGCGAAAAAAAGATAATACAGGAAACTGAAGACTTATCTGAGATAGGCAACTTCAAAATATGCGTGTTAAGATCTCTTCTATAAAGAAAAGGATATTTTCGTTATTTTGACGAAGCCATGATGAGGACCTTTAATTGAGGCAATAATAGCTGGTATATTTGGCAGCATGGCTGGTTAGGATCATTGGTGCCAATATGGTTGGTATTAATGCATGTTATATTTAAAGATATGTCTAATAACAGGAGATTTAATGAAGAGATCAAAGGTGACATGGAGATTTATGTTATAAATAAACAAGAAATGAAACTGTTCTATCTGATGAAGTGAGATATGCCATTAAAGAATTAAGTAACGATAAAAAAACCTAGAGAAGATTTGTTTCTGAGAAAATAAACTATTTCATATCTTATAATACCTGATGAAAGTAGGGGAAAAGGAACTCATGGCATGAGAATAAAATATATCTATTATTGTCTCCTACATAAAAACATATTGGGATTATCTTAAGTATCGGGACATTTCTTTATCTAGTTAGATTTATAATGATTTTAAAAATTCTCAAATTCTCATAGAAGATTATCTTCTTTTTTCATTGGCGCAACAGCCCCATGGTGGGCCAAGGCAGTCTGCCTACTGGCAGATTTCAAGACAGGATGTTTTTCATTTACGGCGATTTAAAGTGGATTCGAACTACTACAAACATCCATGGTACCTCCTGAGCTCTAACCCGAAACCTCTGGCATCGAGCGCTAGTCAATCGGCCATCAAGCCCTTTCAGAAGATTACCTATCTGGATTTAAAACCAAATGCATCTTCTGTATTAAGCATTCTGGAATAAAATTTCGAACTAAAATAAAATTGTCTATCAACTCTATATTGATTTGAATTAATCAGTTCTTTAAAAATAATGAATGAATTTGATTTTCTTGAAAATTATTATGCTTGTTAGAAGGTTTCTCACAACTATCATCTCAAAGGTTGACAAAATACAAAATGTTTTCTCTGTGGAGTTAAATTTGAAATCAAATTAAAAGCTTGATAAGATTATGCGCAACACCCTTTTTAAAATGAGGAAGGAACTATTTGAACTGTATTTTCAAATTTCTGGCTTAGCTCATGACGTGAGCATAATTGCCAAAGAGGGAAAGTGTTCTTATAAAATTATTTAAAATGTTGGGAAAAGATGCTAAAATTTTTGACTTGATGTAAATAGACAAAAAACAAAATATATGTTTTTGTGCAGGAAAATAAAGTAATGAAAAAGAAATCTTATATTAAATAATTTTAAAATCGAGAGATTTTTTTAAATTTGCTGTTGTTTCTTATTCCACTTGGTCGACAGCAACATCTAGATCGAGACATACGATTTAAAGTGGAACTACTACAAACAGCTATGGCACCGCCTGGACTCGAAACCGAAACCTGTGGTCACCGTGTTCCATAGCGCTAGTCACTCGGCCATCAGGCCCTTTCCCTAAATTTAAATTTGATAATGAAAGAAAATGAAACATCCCAGAAATCCTGGCTAGTCTTTCTGAAGAAAATAAAAGCTTTTTTCGTCCAGTTAAAAAATTAAGTTAAAAAAGAATTATAAGGGCATTATTAAGCCCAGCTGCAATTTATGACTCAGAAGCATAAGATCCTAAGGCAAAGAAAATAAATATGTTTGTTATAAGAAAACAACGAAAGAAAGAACTTGACACAATAATCGAACCTGTCCAAGATGATAGGACAAGAGAATCCGGAAGAAATAGTAAGAAAAAAGAAAGAAAGAAATAATACCATAAATTCAGTTAAATAAAAACGAACCAGTGGCTGGATTACTTGGAACAAGTGGAGGAAAACAGAAAATTTATTAAGGAAAGTTAGAGATAAAAAGAAAATTTAAGAGTCTTAGGAAGAGATGTAGGGAAGAAGTTGGAAAAATCTAGCGACAATGTAAGTGAAACAATGAAAGATTTGTAAAGTGCTGTCAGGGAATCCACCATTGGCAGCAGTTCCAAATGTGAGGATGATGAATAAAAAATCACACAAATTTTAATTTATTATTACTTTTATCTTGGCTTTTATTAGAAGACTTCTATATATATAGCATATGTATGCATTTTATGTAGTTATATGTAGCATTTTTTCTCACAGAAGAGTTGTGGTCTTTCTTTCCTAGGACAGAGGAATGTATATTCTTTGACAAGTACATAATAACAACACATCACTCAAATTTGACAGATAAGCGGGCTGTGAGTAGTTATATTACAAGCAATTAGTGTTTTATATTAATGAAATAGCCTGTCACTCAAATCTAACATTAGATATTCAGTGCCATGGATAATGATACATCAGGAAATTATGATTGTCTGTTCGACTTAAACAACTCCAGTTGGGATATGGTTTACGTATTGAGTTGCTGCATCGTGATGGTAAACCATGGGCTTAGGAAGTGTCCTCTCAATGTCCCCCTCCTCTTCCTCCCCCCTCATCTCTCTCTTGAAAAATTTTCTTTAAGGGAGGTTTTGGGGAAGAAAGGAGGGAAAATTTGTCGACAAAAAATGTTGTTTTTTGTTGTTTTTTTCTCTGAAATGATTGAACAGGCCCCAGTTTCCATCTGTTTCCAAAGTGAGTCCCTTAGGGTTTCGTGTATCACGCCGTGTGATAATTAAGGTCTGTCTCAGACCTCCTGTTTAGATTCGTCGTAGACTCGACAATTCTGAAAATGTCCGTCCTTCGAGTGAACTGCACTTGCGAATCAATTTTCATTTCTTTGTAAATAGTATAATAACCAAGAATTCTGTATATACAATATATAATGCTTGTAAATAAAAATTAAAGTGTCCCATAAACCTGGAATTGACCCTCTTCTTAAACCGTTATAGGTCTAGTATAGGCCAAGATTAGTATACACCTATTATATAGTTACAAAATATAATAGGTGTAGTGCAGCATAGTATAATTTTTAATTAAAAGAGTTAATAAAAAAGAAGTATAGATCCTAATGCAAAGAAAATAAATATGTTTGTTACAGATCTTAGTTATAGGACTTATAGTTTACTCTATTAATTTTTAATTAATAGTGCAAAAAATATTCAAAAAAAAAAAACTTTCATATTTATCGTTGTGCTGTAATTACCGCACTCCAGGGAGTTTTATTAATTAAATTTTTGTTTATTTCAGCAGCAGTATTTTACGAAAATAAATAATTTGGGATATTAAGATTAAAATCAATTTTATTATTTCTAATTAATCAAACTGTGCCTAATATTTATCAATAATTAATGAGTATTTAATCTCAACCCTTTAAAATATTTTAACATTTAAATATCATTAATCATTAATTTAATGGGTGGCCTTAATTTTATTATTTTTTTCAGAATGTGATATAATATTAAAAAAGACCATTCTAAAAATTTAAAAATAAAGCTTTCTAATTTTGATTAAAAAGCCGTGAAAAATAAGATAAAGTAAATAATATAATAAAGTAAAAATTAAGATAAATTAAACAATAATGAATAGGTTCGTAGTTATAAAAGAAATCTCGATTAAAACTCTAAAATTTTTGTTCAGTTTTGTAGTAATCATTAGTAATTTTGAAATTAACCATAATTAAAATCTAATAGATAGTAAATAAATATGTACTATATCGTTACTATAATGTGCTATACTGTTTTGTTTTTAGTTAAACATATAAATATGTGTTATGTGTTAAATATTATCGGTTTTTTACTTTTTGTAAATTTTCACTTAATTTGGGATAATTTAATTTTATTAGTAGAAAATGCATTGCGCACAACAGTTAGCAATTATAATAAACGCTAAATTTTAAAGAAAATATTATTTTTATAAATACTTCTGTATTCTGCATTTCATTTTTTACGTAGCCATCCACAATTTCGTATTACTAAAGCCAAGATCCCAAATTCGAACAAAAAAAACAAGCAAAAAGATCATTAGAAGAAAGGAAACAGATTAAAAGGTCGAGGAATGCAGTTTCCGTTTCTCAAAGAGTAGCCTTCGTTACCCTTCGTAAGGTTAGAGTTACAGTTGATTCACAAGGTTAAAGTAACAGTTGATGTTAAATATTCTCACGTTTTATGCAAAAACAAATAGTGCATATTCTCTCTCTAAAAGGTAATTTCTTTTCATTAGATATTTTAAGAATTGAAAGTGGTCTTTTTTTTCTAATTTAAATAGGTTCCAATTTTTTACATCCCTATAGTTATGCTCTAAATTTATTTTTAGAACTAATAAACGCAATTGTTAATTAATAAAAGCAAAATTGATTGTATTTTGCTAGTAAAAACTTTATGAATGATACTTTCAAATGCAATTTATTTTAATTCTAGTAAATGCTTATACTTTCTTCAAAGAACCATTGGATGTAAAAGTAGATGGAAGAACCATTTGAATTGTAAAAGTAGTTCATATGTAACAAACTTTACCTTTATGATTTAATAAAATAAAGCTTTTAATAAAAATTTATTTATAATAATTGATAATAATTTTATTTCCGTTAAACATGTTTTTATATATAATAAATATTTTATTAATAATATTTAATAATATTTTTAATAAAATATTTATAAATATTTTATTATTTATTAATCATATTTTATTTATAATTATTTTATAATAATATTTTTTTTATTTCATGAGTCTAAAATGTTGATTTTGTTATTATTTATGTATGAAAATTGTAAGAATTTCTGATAAATATTATTTCATTTTACAAAAAAAATATATATAAATAAATAAAAATTCATAAGCATTATGTATTTAACTCTATATTCTTCTTTTTTTCCTTGTATAATCAGTATAGATTTTGCCAAAGTATTTCTAAGGAAATTCTTAAAAATTATTTCAATTTGATTATTTTGAATAATTTATAAATTAAATCATGTTATTTTGTAATTTAAATTTTTTTTATGAATGTTATGCATTGTTTTGTTTGTTTTTTAATTTTTATAATCTGCTTTAAGAAATTGTGTACGAAATTATTTAACAATTAATGAGTGAGATTAAATACTAATTTGATAATAATTTTTAATAATTTAATAATTTTTAACTGATTTGTAATAAAATTATAATATTTATTACATTTAACAATTGTGAAAATATTTAATGTTTTCTTTTTACCTATTTATAAATCAAGATTTAAATTATGTCCATTTCATTTCAGCAGCAGTTGTGTAAAAATAAAACTTAGTTTAACAATTTGAAGAATCCTTTGCAATTTTTTACTTTAAAACCGATAAAAATATAAAAATAAATTCTAGAAAAATCTGTTCTAGGAAAAATATTCTCATTGCGTAAACAGGTCTTACTTCCCGCTCAATACGAATTCTTAAAAACAATAAAATATTTTTTATGCACGCTAACATCAAACTAAAAAGTTCTTTAAAATGAGGCAGCTATTTACCTCCAATGCAACTCAATTTAAGAAAAATGTCCTTTTAACGCTTTAACTCATTTAAAAAGAAATATTTTCTTACCCTTTTTATTTTATTTACATTGCTATAGTTTATTCACTGGAAATTGTTTATATATGTGCATGTGTGTTTGCTAGTTATTTTCCAGCTTAAACCAAAAAATCTCTGGAGAAATAGCGAAAATGGTTCTTTTTAAAATATTTATTTGAAAGTAACCAGGCATGTATTTTGTGGTATCATAAACATGCAGTAAATCTCCTGCTTTGACGCGAGAGTAGTTCGTTTATGAGAAGAATTTTTATATAAAGTAAGTTTTTTACTACTGAAGAGATTGAGAACATAAAGTGAATTTTATTTTTTCACTATATAATCGGATTTATGCCCTTTAAAATTGGAAAATAAAATAGTATTTTCTACGATAATCAGGAAAGGATTATTTTTCTTATTGAAAATATTAAACAAGAATCTTTTGATTTACATCTTCATTTTATACATTTTTACGCCCTTATTATTCAATTAATTTAGTGAATTATTATGCAAATTCATTAAATGACTATATTTATTATGATATGAATAGTGTCATTTTGCATTTTACTAAATGTGTGATTGTATGTGAATACTACAATTTTAAAGAGGATATAAGTAACAAGGACATGAAGCACTTAATTATTAATAAAATTTCTTATTAATATTGCAAGAATGAAATGCTTCCGTTGCCCTTCTCTCCAAATGGTAACTAAAAAATCGAATATATTACAAATAATTAGAGAAGATTAAAATGTATTGCATATATATTAATATGATAACTTCTGATCATAGAAATTGAACAAATTAATTATACTGCATAACTTATTGTCAAAAATTTAACAATAGTTATCCTTTTTTTTTTTTTTTTTTTTTTTGTAGCAGAACACTATCTATGGCAATGAGTTGCATCTGTTCTTTCTTCAAAATAATGATAACAATAGTTATTGTTATTCAACTACAGCTATGATGGTTATTTAACAATATTTATCTTTTTGTAGCAGAACACTATCTTTGACAATGGGGTGCATCTGTTCTTTTCTTCAAAACAATGATAACTATAATTATTGTAGTTATTTAACAATAGTTATTATAGTTATTTAACAATAATTATTATTGTTATTTAACAACAGTTCTCATTTTTTGTAGCAGAACACTATCTTTGGCAATGGGTTGCATCTGTTCCTTCTTCAAAACTCTCACTTCCTACCATGGCAGTCACCTTACGGCCCACCAAGTAAGCAGGCAACGCCAGCAGCGAGCCCGCAAGCTGCAGCAACCTTCCAGGGACAGTCCACCTCCCATGACCCCACCCGAGAAGGATCCTGATCGAGTGTCCGCACCTCCCATCCTCTCGAACCTGAAACCTCCCATCAAAGGGGGCAGCCACATGGAAGAAGAGAGATTGCTGACGTTCAGTCCCCAGAAGCACAAGCTCGGCGACTGCGGAAAACAGACCAGCTTTTCGCAGTCCAAGTTCAGCACCTCGTTCTCCAAGTCTTAATCTGCACTTTATAGCTGAGTACAATTGTTGAAATTGATGTGCTCTTTGTTGGAGCATACTGTTATGTATGTCCCGATGGCTGTTCAAATATTAATTGTCCGGTGTGTGTTATGATTAAACCTATATTTTGTGTATATTCTGCTCTGAGAGGCATGTTCATCTTAGCAGGTGCAATATTTTAGAGTTAATTAATTTTGACTACTTTGTAATGAACAAGCTGTATTATAGTCACATTCAATTAGTGCGTAGTTATACTATCATAACTTATTTCGAAAATTTTGTGATGTCAGAATTTATTTACTTGATAAAGAAATGACGTCGTTCTTTATTAGAGAGCCATAGCTCTCTGTTCAAGTTATCATGGTTATTGTTTATTTTTTCATAGAGATTATAAAAAATGCCGTATTCTATCGTAATAATTTAAATCTAAAATAGAATAGCATATCAATTTACGTTTTATTATTGTTGATTCCTTATATCAAAATTTTAAAATTCTGATTAATGCACTATTTATAAAAATATGCGCTTAAAATTTCATCTTTTAATATGATAGTGTAATAAATTTTCAATAGGCCAATAAAGTATTGTGGATGCATCGTTTTTATTTTGTTTCTGCATATATTACTTTTTGTACCGAAATTTGGAATCTTTTCCGTGTTCAGAAATATCATATCCGACAGGTATAATTTTATATTACATGATTATAGATTGATGATTATAATATGATTATTGTCTAATCAGTGTCCCAAAATTTTACGCAAGATTTGTATTCTTAAATATCCAAAATAATCTTGAATATTTAGTAATTAAGGAGCTGATTTATTCTTCAAGATGCACTTTTAGGATTGATGTAGGGAAAGGGAAGTGAGTATACCAAATTGTTTTCTAAAACAAATCCTCTTTACCTTTATTAAAAACATTGTTTCTTGCATCAATTTTGGGACACCCTACCGTAGGGTGTCCCAAAATTGATGATTCCCTACTGATAATTAATTATATTAGAACCAGAATGTGCTATATTGCAAAATCAAGTATGGTAGTGGCTGTAATGGATAAACTATATTATAAGAATTGGTATCAAATGTTTATAATTCTATTAGATGAATATTTTTCAATTTAAAGAAATTATTTTTGTTAAATGCCTAACGTTATTATAATAATGCTTTATAAGAAATTTTTTTATGAAACAAAATTATAAAAATTTTGAACTTTATACAACAGTTGCTTTTGAACACTGTTGTTGATAATTGATCAATTTTATTGATTGACAGTTGCTCGTAGCTCATGAATAAAATCATATCAGAGTTTTTTAGTTTAAATTTCTGTTATTCTTTTGCAATAAGTTATTAAAATCAATATAGAAATAAATCGCATGGTATTGTTTTCTGACAAAATTTTAGATCAAAATAAATGTTTATTCTCTAATTTCCAAATTTTGATAGCTAATGACTTACGATTCTGAATATGGTTTTCTTATAACTTTTTCCCAATTATATGTATATATATATTACCAAGCAGTTATAATCAATTATACATATATATATTATAAAATTTTGAATTTTATTTTTAAGTTAGCTATCAAAAATTAAAATAATTTATATTTGAAAGAAAAACCCTATTAAAAATTCATACTTATTAGTATTTATCATATGTGTTAGTTTTTTTTTTATCTTCAAATGAGGTATGGGTCCAAAAAATAAATGCCATATAATGACAAAATGAAAAGATCTATGTTCAATCTAACGATCAATGTTATATTCAAATATAACATAGATCTGAATAACCAGCAGAATCTTTGAAAGAATTAATCTTGTTTTTCGATGAAACAATACCATTCAATTGGAAGCAATGAAATGGTATTTTATTAAGATGTATTTTAATTTCTTGAATTTTCAAATTTTTTCATTATATTTCTAAGGCAGCTATGAATAAACATTGCACGACAAAAAAGTGTTTAAAAGATAATTTTTTTCAGAAGGATGAAGTATTGTTAACTGCATTTTTCGCCATATGCTGAGAAAATAGTTGCATTAAATACTTCACAGCGTTAATTTGCTTGTGAAATTTTTTATTTTATATAACATATTTATTAAATGCAAAATTAGTTCTTATTTTTGTTTATTGAATCTTTTATTGCTTATCACTGTAACTAACAATCATCTAAATTATTAATGCATTATGATTTTTTCTCTTATATTTATCAACTGGTATAATACAACCCTGATTATTATAGGTAGATTATACTTTATAAAATTTTAACATATTATAATTTATTAACATTAACTATTAAAATATTTTTTAACTTTATAAAAAAATTGAAGTACATAAAAAATAGTATCAAAATCGAAAGAAAAATAGTATTAAAAAAGTATTCGATTTGAAAGTGTAAAGAATCGAAAAATTTTCTCCATATTGACAAATTGATTTTTAAAAATTAATGATTTTTAGACATTTTTTTATGTTAAACAGCTTTATAATTACTAAAAATTATAATTACTATGCCATATATTTATGCAAATTACTGAAAAAGTAACATTTGTTGTGCAATGTTATTAATAAATCATATTGAATTTTTTGAAGTACATTATGTAAATAATTATTTAAAAGTTGCTATTTTGGCACATTGCTTTATAACTATCATGTGCACAGGACTTTTTGGTCTATAAGCACATTTTTTATCTAAAAATTTCTATCTATTGAAAGCACCTTTTGAATTATCTACAAATGGATGCGCTTTTTATTTTCTATTCCTTCTGTAATCAACATGTATCAAACTGCTCAATGTTTTCTTAAATCTCTTTCTAGAAAATATTTGATATTATTATGCATTTATAAAATCTATATTTTCTTTGACTTATACAATCATTTTTGATTAACATTTTTTTGCAGAAGTTTTTGAAAATCTGAGCACAATTTAAATCACTGTTTCCAAAATAATATTAGCTATTTTGAAGTAAATTAAAATAAAAATAAAATAATATTTTCTTCTATTCATTTAATTTAGGTATTAAAATGTACAAAAAAAAAATATTATATTTAATTATCACTATCCACAGAACTCTTTGCTTCTTTTGATTCAAATCTTTTATTTTGAATATTAAAATATTTACATTTAATTATTTTCGTTACTCATTTATTTAGATATTTACATTTATGGAATATTGAAATATTTACATTTCATTATTTTTCATTATATATTTTGAATAAATACAACAAAATAAAGGAATCTTTTTAATTCTTTTCGAAAACATATTTTTAACGAAATGAAAAATAAATATAATAAACATAATTTATTTTCATAAAAATAAATAAATGACATCACTAATTTATTCAGGAAATAAATTAATTGTTTAAGAATTTTGAGAAAATTGAATACTATTCTTCCATTAATAAATTTCCATCCTTTTAAATAACACTTTTACAATTAAATAAATTTTTATCACTGTAAAAAAAAAAAAAAAACATTGCAGTTATATTCGTAACTTTTAAATATACTAAAATTTGTAACTAATATTTTCTAAATTTGCTTTTTTTTTTTTTCCTTCAAATATTGCGATAATTTTAGATAAAAATTTATCAAGCTATTCCCGAATCAACAGTCGCTCAATATATTGCATTTTTCACATTTTAATGCGAATTTTAAAATTGTTGGAACTATTTAAGCTTTTTATTCAAAATAATAACATTCCTTGTACACATATAACTATAAACTTCCATAAATTAAGCACTGTAAATACATTTATTATATCTCGGCGTGATGATACTGTATTGTTGCGTGCTTTAAATGTATATTTGTATGATGCTATATTGTTGCATTCTTTATATGTATGATGCTGTATTACTGCATTCCTTATATGTATATGATGCTATATCGTTGCATGCTTTATATGTAAGATGCTGTATTGCTGCATGCTTCAATTATATACATCTATTTAAAAAATTATATCAATGTTGATCTCAGTAAGAATTTACATATCACAGCTTTTTTAAAACACAGCAAATAAAAGCTGTGTATTCCTTTGCCAAGTTACAAAATGTATATTTTTCACAATAATACTTTTTCACTTTTGTAATAGAGAGCAATTTTTTTTTATTTTTGTACCACTAAAATTTAATAAAATTTGAATTAATTTAATACTGAGTAATGCAATATTTAAAGATAGTTTCATAGTTTTCTAACTCATAAAATATTTATATTTAATTTATAACATTTTTTGTTCGTAAAAAATTTTTTTTAACTTTTTTCTGTTTAAATTCATTTATGCGTGTCAGAAAAGTATAAGTATAATTTGTTTAATTTTATGTTAACCAATTAAATTTAGAAATAGTAATATAATACATAGCCCTATTAACAAAATATAGAACTATTCAAGTATCCGTTAATTAATTATTTTGGAAATGCTAAGTAAAATTAATTATTTAAGAAGAAATGTTGATATTTTAACAGTTTACAATTTGTTTTAGTTTTTAAAATACAAAATATTTTTTTTAAACTTTTAGAAAATGTTACAGAAAATGTTAATCTTTCTATCTATGCTTAATTGTTTTTAGCCATTAAAGTTATTTATAATAAACTGATTAGACATTTTTCTTCAATAAAGAAAAAAATTGTCTAATCAGTTTTTAATTTTTTAATTAAATAGATTATTTATCGCAAATATTTAAGTTATCTTTGATTTTGCACTTTCTGAAATATATTAACTGACAATTCTTGAATTAAAAACCTATGGAAAAATAAAATAACAAAAAATTAATATTCATCTTTAACTAGCGGAAGCAATTAAAACATATTTTTGTGATGGTCTCTTTCTTGTAGATGTAATGTAAAATAAATCATATAGACATAGACTTGTATGTAAATTTGTCCTGTCTAAATAAAATATTTCCACAAAATGTAGTTTTCCTGCAAATATGATGTAAATAAAAGCCTCGTGTCCCTTTCTGATGACCGTTTGTATGCATTTGTCCTATACATACTGTACTACTTTTTTTTTGCACTGTTAAGTAAAACAATTGTATAAAAAATTCTTGGAAAAATTGCTTGTATTTTCTTGATGTATCTTTTTAATGTATTTCAATCAAAAAAATATGTTAGCACTATTGAAATGAAATATCATTTTTTTATTTCCACTTATGTTCAGGGTAATTTTTACAAGAATACTAAATTTGACTTCGAAATAAAACATATTTTAATCCTTACTTGTGTTTTTATTTTTCAATATGTCAAATCTTTCAGAACAATAAACAAAATTAATTTAATTTATAGTTTTTATTCGGAAATATTTTTGTCTCTTGGACTGCTGTTGTAGCTCTAAAATAAATTCTAAAAAGGCTTACTTCTTATCACCTCTTAATTTAAAGATGACATCTTATAACATCTTATCGAAAATAGATAAAAAAAAAAAGGAATCTTTAAGTCCAAATATTTTTTTAATTTTAACGAGAAAAAATTAACTGTAAAAATTATTTAATAAAATTTGTAGAATGTCCTAATTACTAATGCATGTGAGAAGAAATTTAAAAGGAATAATAAAAGAAATAATTGATTATTAGGTAAAAATGTAGAATCATGTACCCTTTGTGTCAAATGCACCGCCAGAATGCCAACTTGTCAAGTAAACTCCAAAATGCATCACTAGGATGGCAAGTCGGCAAGTAAACAAACAAAATGGCTACCAAAGTTCGGTGTCGTTGTAACGCTATTTAGCCAAAATTCCACGCCAAAAAATTAAAATCCCTATTACAGCAATATCAATAGTCAAAAAGCTATTACGTCAAATTGTATTTCTTAAATTGCTTTTACGCCAAATATTATCACTATGCTGCCAAAATTTTATTCCTGAAATGTTTTTACGCCAAAATTTATCGCTTTATCCCCAATTTTTTTCGCTAAGCGAAATATTATTTTTAAATTGCTTTTACGCCAAAAAATATTATTTTATCGCCAAATTTTATCACTAAGAGAAATGTTATTCCTAAAAGGACTTTTCACCAAATGTTATCGCTTTAACGCCAAATTTTAGCACTACTTTGACCAAACATTTATGCCTAAATTGCCTTTACGCCAAATTATATCTCTTTATCGCCAAACTTTTACCATTATTTTGGCAAAATTTTAATGATTTCCTTTTATGCCAAATGCTATCCATTTAACTTCAAAATAAATCAATATTTTGCCAAAATTTTGTTCATAAATTGTTTTCACACCAAATTTTATCGCTTTAAAAGCTACATTATTATGTTGATTTTTGTTTTACTAACTCACAAAAATGTATCATTTTAACAAAGATAGTCGCTTTTATTGCTATAAAATTATGCTAAAATTATTCGCTAATATGCCAATTATTTTTTCTAACATGTCAAAAATATTCAATATATTTACATTGCTGAATTCGAATGATAAAACAATATTAATAAAAAAAAGAAACCAGAGAATAACTTACATATTATTTCGATATATTCTGTGTTGGAGGCGAAGACGATATTTTTATTGACTCACTAAAACCTGATCTTGTATAGTTTATCAAATGAATGAAGAAAACAAGAACAACATCACAAAATCACAGAAAAATTTCCACTGCAGCGGTACTTTTCTTCCATGAACTAACGTTCTAAAATAAAAAAAAGTTAAATTTTCAACAGCATTAAAACACAGTTAAATTCAAATCGCCCTGAAACGCTCTAAAAAAAAAAAATATCATTTTATCAATTAAATTCAAATAACGATTGACACAAAACCTTAACTATGTCAACATCATTAAAAAGGAAATAATTATTTGATAATGAAATATACGTTCTTAATCAAGTAAAAAAATTGTTTTATTGTTTGTTTCGCATTTTTAGGAGTAACAACATTATAAAAATTGTTTATTCGTGATAAGAACAATTTTGCAATCAATAATTATCAGAATAATTATTTAAAAGAGTATATATTTCTATTCTTATTTACTATAAATAAAAATTCTGCAAATTACAATCAAAGTAGTAATAAAATAATCGTTATATTGGTAGAGAAAAGAAGTTACGAATTCCTCTAATTACAGTACTGTAACCCTTAAGAAATTAGTGGAACATTGGCGATATATTCCGGGTTGCAAGATTGGCGACTTTCTCAGGGGCACAGTATTCTAGATTTCCCCCAATTATTATTATTAAATGCATAACAACAACAAAATATTTCGTAAATTTATAAACATTGAAAGAATGTGCATCTGGGATTAATATTTTTCCCTATAGATGGCGCTCTATTTTCCGACTGTGAGTTTAGAGTTGAAGTGAAACAGACGGTGAAAAGCCTGTGAGAAGATGAAGACGTGTAGTGGAAATGAACGAGCAAAAAAAAAAAAAAAAAACAGGTTTATGCACAGAAAATGTAAAATAAATTATTTTATATTCATAAAAAATAAATAAATAAAACATTTTTGTTTTTTTTACAACAATTATTTAAATAGAAATTGCTGCTTCAATCAAAATCATATTTAATTGTTGAAAGCAATGTTTTTTAGCAAAAATTAACTTACTCGTTTGATTGCCCGTTTAAGGTACATAGATTGCGACAGAAAACGACAATAAATATTAACTAACAACACAAACTATATTGTTGAACGTAGAAGAAAGGGATGCTTGGATAGATATTGTCAATATAAATATCATATTCTACCACCTTAATAAATTAAATAAAAACATTATATTTGTCAAAAATATATAAGAATTTTTAAAAATATTTGTTACTTAGGAACCTTATGCAATTCATCTTACATTATTTCTTCAAATTATAGGACGAGATGTGATAGAAATATATTAATGCAAATGCAATCTATTATAAAAATCGGCAAATAGTCAGAAACCTGTGTACCAGTGGTTATAGCTAATCAGTGTTTTTTTTTTTCCCTTCATAACAACTATAATTAATTAAATCTTTATATTTATTTCATTAACAAAAACATTTTTGATTTTAATTTATATATCCGAATAATGCAGTGGTGTTCAAAGATTTTACTTTTATCACATTTCTCGATAATATAATTAAATATTAAACTAATTTAAATAAAATTTATTCAAGTTATTTTACATTCGCAACATAGGAAAAACAAGATTTTATTTACTCAAAAGCTGAAATGTTCAGAATACTATTATTATTTATAATTAAACAATTACACTGAAATACAATGATAAATTACTGAAATATTTAAACATTTTATTATCATCAGTCATCAATAAAATGAATTAAATTATTTGTTTTTTTTTTTTAATTCTTTTTCGATGGATTTAAATTCGTTGAAATTAGACTTTTATTTTCTGATTCTAAACGAATCATTTTGATTAAAGTTCGAAAGCTCTTTTTAGACTTTGAAGAGTTCGACTCTTGGCACAGTGGAAAGTGATCAAAAAAAGAACTCGACTCGTGGCACAGTGGTCAAAAAAAGAAAAAACAGTGAAAGTAGTGCTAAAGGTTTTATCTTAAGATACACCGAAGAAGTAAAATCTGAACCAGAAAATCTTTACTTCCGAGTTATTACTAATACAGTACAGTTAAAGAAACCCTCACACACAAGATCATCTTCCAATTTTTATTATTTAACTGAAAAGAATTCCTAAAATTATCTACAAGATAAATCATTTATTCTATTTAACCATCCAAGTTGAATAATTCACCAGATGAAATCTTACTGCGCAATTCCTTGATTGCAACAACTTCCTCTTTCAAGTTACGATTTTCGAAGACAAAGCAAATTGCCTTCATTGTGAAAAGTGCGCAAGACCGAATGACCAGTGCCACCTGCATTAATTGAGAACAAGATGATAGTTGTAGGTGCGATTATAGGGCATTTCCGATAGCAGAACTCAAGAAGGGTCAGATCATCCCCTATTACCGACAGTTTCAAAATCATAATTTGATCAACCCCAATCTGCCATTTACTCAACTTTTCATGCCGACAACAACTCCTGCATTAAAGCCTAATTCCTTTTGATAATTCCCTTTCTCGAATCTTTATGTACCACTCAACTTAGAAGAACTTTAAAATATTTTGTTTGCTTTTTTTTAAATTTACTGATTCCTTGAAAATATTTCATAACTCCCAGAATCAAATAAATAAATTTGTAATTTATCCTCATTTAGCGTGGATCAATAAATCTACAAATTTTATCAAATTTTTCTTAGTAAATTTTCTGTTTCTTTAAGTAATTTTTAATAATAATTTCCACCCAGTTCTTAACTTCGTCTATGACTCCCGCGGGCAAGGTGCTCCAATAAATCAGAACTTCTAAGGATTGTCATTTGTTCTCATTTAAATCCAATCATCTAGGGAGAAGGGAAAATCAATGTCCTAAGGACACGCATTAAATTATAAAGCTATTTGCAGTATATTTGATTTTTATGGCTTTTACTGATTTCCTGTACAACTTGTTTCTCAATTTGTTTTTTTATATATAAGTTGATTTTTTAATCTCCTTTTTGCAGCTTTTACCATTTATCTTTTAATATTTGTGTACATTAAATTATTTTGCTTCGTCGTTGCAATTTATCCGCATTGTACATTTTTTAGTTTTTGATAATTTTATACCGGCGGAACTAGTTAGTGTGATTACTAATTATGTAGAATTATTTATTATTATGTAGAACTAGTTAGGTATTTATGTATACCGAATGCTTATGTGGGGCATGACAGCGAGTGACTGCTGCTTGGTGCCACAGGTTTCGAGTTCGAGTAACGGCTGTCCCATGGATGCTTGTAGTGGTTCGGAATCCACTTTAAAACGTAGGTCCCAGTCTAATATGACTGTAGGGCTTAAGGCTGATAGTCTATCTCGTAAAAGAAAACAACCCTATCTCGAAATCTGACAGCAGGTAGACGGTCTTGGCTCACCTTGGGGCCGTTGCACCAATGAAGAAGAACGAGAATTATTATATTCTTTTTATAGTTATAAAAACAGTTAGTGTTTCCGGAAAAGTATCTAGTTCATTCTCTTTTTGATTTTTTTTTTTTTCTTGATTTTTTCACATTTTCTGTAGTTTATGCCTGATATATATATTACTGTAAATTTGATAAACCCATTGATTATGCATAATGCATAATCACTGGTAACATATAAAGATGATTATATATAATCACCGGTAAATTAATCCAGTGATTATGAATAAACACCAAATTGATCACATTCATCTTATCTGCAATGCAATATTTATGTATATTTCTGCGATGCAATATTTATATACTATTTTTTTGCTAAAACTGGGTACCTTTGGTACAAAAAGGCCCTCTTTTTATGCAGGGTAATATTTCATTACTATAATTATAATTGTCTGCGTTATTGATTTTATATTCATCAAATTTTTTTTTTATTTTTTATTTTAAATGAGATGGGAGGAAGAATTCTGAGATTTAAGTGCTATCATTTCTATAATATTAATCATTTTTGTAATTTTAAAGTACTGGTGACAGCAAGCAAGTTTTCTATTATATAACAACATATAAATATTCTAGAATTATCTGTGAGTACCACTGCTTACAATACTTGCTGTTGTTTAGTACATATATTTATAGAAAAAAGAAACTCTAGATTTTAAGTGAAAATGAAGGTGATTAATTTATTTCTTCTGACATACTAATTCATGTCCTTTTACCTATATTTTACGAATTCGCTAATTTTTTATAAAATAGCAATAGATTTTTTTAAGATAAAGGGTATTTTTTTATTGGTTAATATCGTTGTTTTACTGACTTGTGAATCTGGAAAACTGTGAACACATCAATTTTTCCTAGGATACTCTAAAATGCAATTTTGTTCAGTGGCGCCATCTGTTAATTTATGAGGAATTTAAAATTTAAAAAAGAATCTTTAATCGAATTTTTGTATAATTTTTTTTTTATTCATAATACATTTTTATATAAACTGCTATGAGTTAATACAAGATAATGTAATTTTCCTACATAATGAAGTTATCACTTAAAAAAAAATTTTAAATAAAAAATTTAATTCTTAATCACTCTTATCTATATTTTTTAATTTAGCTAATAAAAATTACGCATATTTTTCTTGTATTTTTAAATAATGAATTTTGAAATGAAGAATACTTAAACCAAGAAAATTTTAAACTGAAGATTTTGCTTTCCTTTTTTCTTTTTTTTTTTTCTTTTATTCTTTAAAATTTATTTTTTTTTTTTTTTTGTTTGTTTAAAATTGTTTTTGAAGAATTACTTGAAATAAAAAGATATTCGTTAATTTCTCTTATTAAATTTATTTGTAGAACAAAAAATATTAATGATGTATTTTAATATTTTATACCTGAAAAAGTTTCTTTTTTTCAAAAAAAAAAAAAATGTTTTCTTAGAAGAAAAAAATGATAATTCTTCATTTACGTTATATATCTTAATGTTTGTTTTTAGCATATAAAAATAATTAAAAAATTAACAAAATTAACATAAACACATTTTTTTTTTTTTTTTTAAAATTTTTTGGTTATCATGTTTAAAATTTATTCAAAGTTCATATATCACTTTTGAAGGTTTCTAATGTTATAACTGAAAATTTAAAAACTATTTTATTACGGAATTCGGTTATCCCAATACTAGATAAAAAAATTTCTAATATGATTAACTTTGCAACTGGTATGCTTATATAAAAAACTATGTTCATATTTGTGTTTTATTATTCACATTTGCTGAAATTTAATTATCTATAGAACTACTATTATATCAGAATGATCCAATTTAGCACATGCTCCAAATCTAAGATAATTTTTTACTCGAATTCTTATTTTAAAAAACTTCTAACCTTTCCTTTGTTCTTTATAAAACTGATAAGCAGTTTTCAAAGGAAAAAAAAAATGCATTTTTTTTATAAACCATGTAGAATTTTGATGAAGCAAGTAATTTCTCGATAAATGTTATCGTACAAAGGGTGATATCGTTCTTTAAAATAGCAAATGACAATTAATTTTTATAACAAAACACACGACATTATTTCAGAAGAAAAAATATATTTCTGAAAATATTCCACACAAATTGTAGGTATTTATTTCCATCATTTATTAACAAAGAATATAATTTTTAAATGGGAAAACTATTTCAAAGCGAAATATTATTAAATGCAATTCTCATTTAAAACAGCTTAAGACTTATTTCGAAAATACTACAAAAAATTCTACAAAAATACTACATGCATGTGTGAATATTTGGAGTCAAATAATTTGGCCCACTAATTCTAGTAAGAGTGTCCATGGGTGCACAAAAATACTATAAAAGGAGTGTAAGTGTGAATATTTGAAGTCATTTAATTTGGCCCACTGATTCTACTGAGAGTGTCCATGTGCATCTGGGAACGACTTTTCAAAATGCAAATTAAATTTCTTGTTATTTAATGTTAAAGAGAATTTCATTTTAATACTCAGTTTTATTTTTTTAGAATTGTAGAATGATAATCCTTTTATAATCAACAACACAAAATAATCTTTTTAATGATTTTTTTTTTTTTTTTTTAGAATCTGTAGGAGATGTATTAATTTATAAAATTGTTTATTTGAAATCTTTGAATTGATTTTGAATGTTGTTGATTGAGAAGTTAATTTTCTTTAACATTTTTCAAACCTCGATTTCAGAATAATCATAAAAAGAAATAATTTTATAATTTGGAATATTTCATTCATTTATACAGGCGTATTTAAGCATATTTAATAGGAGTATTTATATATATATACATTCTATTCCATTTAGCTATGTTGTTGTGCAAGTTGTTTTATTGTTATTATTATTTTATATTTGCTGCGTTTGTTATTCTATTCCATAAATAAATTTTATACTTAAAATAACAATGTATAAAGCCAACTCATTATATATATATATCCATTTATGTGTGCTTATTTACTATTATTGTTCAAAAACAGAGTAATATGTGTTTAGTTGCTAGTTTCTTCTTAAGCCCATAACGCAAATTATTTCGGTCAATTCTCAAAAATTAGTAAAACCTGCAATTATTTGCTAAAGAATAATCTGATCATTCTTTCATTTTTGATCTTTTTTCAATAATCTTATCTTTCTCCGATCATTTTTCGAAAACGAAAGAAATGTAATCCACGCACGTTTTGCGCCTGTTTTTTTTTTTTTTTTTTTTTTTTCTTTTTTTTTTTTTTTCCTGTTCTTCTAATCTTATTTCTATACTATTCTGCCTATTAAGTGCTATTTTTACCAGAAACTAATAACCATTATTAACCTAATAACCATCATTTACAAGAAAATTAATAAACTATCCTTCAATTTTAAAAAGGGTTTAAAAATATGGAATTGGAAAATTAAGATTTTGGAACTGGAAAGAAGATAGGCATTTAAAAAGTTTTGGTGAAAACTGAATGAGTATTTATAATCATCGTATTTACTATCGTATTTTAATCAATTGTTGTTGTTTTGACTAATCCTCAGTGTCCGCCAGCACGAAAGAATAATCCATGAGTAGTCTACTCATGGATGAGTGGAAAGGTGGCAGCTTCTGTTGTAATGGAGCATCCGTAGAAGTCTGACTTGGCTCAATGTCCCTGAAGAAGCATGGCAGTGCCTTCCGAGATTACTTTTAGGTGTAGCTAACCACATTTGCGTATAGTAGGGAGGAAACCTAGAAAACTTCCACCCGGTAGTCTGAATAATAAGGCAAGATCATATTAACAAACGTCATTGAATCTCTTCGATTTTGAAACAGTGTCTACAGCAATGCCTCCAGCGGATAGATCCTCAGCCTTAATTGTTCACTAGCGGTGCACTTTACCACTGAGTCACGAGCCGGGCATTTTAATCAGTATCTCAGTTTATTATTAAATTTGATTTTCTTATTTTATTGAAATTTGATTTTCTGTCAAGCATTTGTAACTATACGTATAAATTTATTCCAGGTTTTTTTTCATCTACTAACATTCAACAATGATGTATACGTATTGCATATCGTTTCTTTTATTTTTTTTTTATTGTTGTTTTAGCATATAAATTGTTGTATTGTAGGAAGGACATTATGGTAATCATGAAATAAAACAAGCATTCAGATTTCGATTAGAATTTATTTTTTGTATATATACAACTTATTTTAATTTTAAAATGCTTAAAACAGATGAAAAACAATCAGATTCTACAAAACAGATCATGATACACAAACCTAATGGGGTTTTTACGTATAGAAGTGTTTAATAATACAGCTTCACGACAAAAAGAAAAAACACAGACAAAAAAAAAATTTTCATGATAAATACTATACAAACACTCAACAAAAAAAAACGAGAATGCCATGCGAAGTCTATCACTCCAAACAGAAGACATGGAGAAACTGAAATAGACATTCTACCATGACAAACAAAAAAAATGGCAACTTGTTAAGGGTAACAGTCTAGTGGTAAACAACTACGTCATGGATAATGGTCAGACGTGCGAGTCCCTCTCCGATTCTCTCACGGTATCCAGCTTCAGGTAACCGGATATTCTTTTAGATCGCTGAGACTTGATGTAGGGACTGAGAACGGCCTGGAATGAAATATAAAAGTAAATGAATTCAGTAAAATAATAATGCATATATCCTTCATAATTGCATATATAATGCATATACTATTCATAGTAATGCATATATAATAGTGCATGTACCATTCAAAATAATGTATATATAATAGTACATATACCATACATAATAATAATGTATAATAATAGTGCATATACCATCTATAATAATATATAGATAATAGTGTATATACCATCCATAATAATGCATATATAACAGTAAATATACTCTTCATAATAATGCATATATAATAGTGCGTGTACCATTCATAATAATGTATATATAATAGTACATATACCATCCATAATAATGCATATACACTCAAGAGCCAAAACATTATGACCACTTGTCAATAACGAGTTGGCCCACCTTTGGCGCGCAACACAGCTTCAACCCGCCTTGGCATGGATTAATATCACCACTTAATACCAGTTAAATACCACTTCCACCTGATCACATGCCTTCCACGTCATCCAGGCGAGTTCATTGCAAAATGTAGGGGTGGTCATAATGTTTTGGCTCTTGAGTGTATAATAGTGTATATACTATGCATATACCATTCATAATAATGCATATATAATAATGTGTATACCATTCATAATAAAACATATATAATAGTGCATATACTATTCATAGTAATGCATATACCATTCATTATAATGTATATACCGATCATAATAATGCCTATACCGTCCATAATAATGCCTATACCCTTCATAATAATGCATATATAATAGTGCAGATACTATTCATAACTATACATATATCCTTCTAATAGTGCCTGTACAATACATATACCATTTTGCCATTTGATTATTTATCAGTTTTTAAAATATTGTCAGACATTTAAAAAAAATAACATTGTAGTACAAAAGCTAGTAAGTGAAAGTACAAAAAGTGTAATACAAAAAAGCCAAGATGTAGTTGTTAATATAAAATAACCATTTTCCCCCCCCTACTCTTAAAAGACAAATCACATTGGACATCGTAATTCGATCATTTTCGTAATAGAATCTTTACTATCATTTTCGTAAAATGTCGTTTAATTCTGAATTATAAATTCTCTTGTGAAAGTCTAGTTCTATTTTTTAATATCATGTTTCTATCGAAGAATTTGATGACAAAAAAGAATAAAGTTAATCTAAAACAAAATCAGGATAGCAGAATTAGAACAATTCAATTCCTACCGTAACATATTTAAAAGCTGAATTATTCTTAATATAAAAAAATTTAATTTGTTATATCTCAGGAATTTCAAATTAAGAAATGTCTGTAACAAATGATCTCATGAAGTATAAGAACATAAAATAAGTAGTTGGGCTGTTCATTTTCCTATTTTATACATATTATGCTATAAAAGAATTACACTACAAAGATGATAAATGAGTTTTATGTTAAATACCATAAGCAGATCAAACAGACCACAAAGTGACAACATGTTTATATTGTTTATCAGGCGTGACAGATTCTAACACGATAAGAAACTTATTGAACTCTTTTATTTAAATATAGTTATTTTATATTTCCTTTCATTTGACATTTTAGTAAATGATATATGCTTTTAAAACTTCATTGAAGCGTTCAAAAAAAACATCATGAAAAAATGCAGTGAAGCATTCAAACTTATAAGCAATTGCTGCTAGATTTAACAATTGCTGCATTTTATGTTAATGGGATACTTAAAATATAGACTGAAACCAGAAAGGAAAATAAAAATTGTAATTAAAAATTTGATGTGATTGCAAAATTACTTGTTGTTTTTACTATATATAAAAATTAAAGGAGACTTTCCAAAAATTAAATGAGACTTTCAAAAATTAAATGAGACATCAAAAATTAAATGAGACTTTCCATCAAAAATTAAATGAGACTTTGTATCAAAAATTAAATGAGACTTTCTATCAAAAATTAAATGAGACTTTATATCAAAAATTAAATGAGACTTGAATGGAAGACAGGCTATTTCGGACTAACTTCGTGAAAAAGCTGTCGCGGAATTTAGAATATATTGCTATGTGCAGGTTGGGCAACCAGATTGTAACTGGGTATGGTTGAGTTGAGATACTTGAGACACAGGTTGGAGAACTCACGGCTTTATTTACACACGCACAAACACCACTCATATGCAATTAGAGGCATACGATATTTAACCCATTTAAAGACATAAAATCATACGGATACTCTCAAGGTGAGCGAAATATATTTCCTCTCCTAGTGAAAGTGTAGGCCAACTAATACGCAATTAAATATATTTCCTTCCGGGACGAAAGACTAGAACTAAACGTTTTCTGCGGGAGCTTCCTCTCGGGTGAAAGTCTCGAAGCCCACTGACCCTGACCATTTCTCTTGAGCGTCACAAGGGGCACTCTGGCCAGTGTGTAGGAGGAAACACAGTTACAAATGAACTTTTAATGACTTCATTATAAAAAACAAATTTCAACTAAAATATCTTTTGCAACAAATAAATAAATATCATTTAATAAACATCTTTTGAGTAAAAAAAAATTTAAACTATATCTTTTTATAACAAATAAAATTACAACCCTATCTTTTAAAGTTTTCAGTAATATCCTATTTTCGTTCACTTTCTTAAAGCAAAACTATAATGAAAACAGAATTAAAAAAAAAAAAAAAAAAAATTTTATTCACATTCTTAATCGCATTTGTATTTTTATTCAATACTTTTTTCATTCATTTATTTATTTTTTGCTCATTTCAAAAGTGATGCTCTTAAGATAATAAGAAAAATTCCAGATTCAAGGTTATTTTATTGTGTAAAGTTATATTAATTTCCATTCTTAAATTAATTAATGAAGTAGGAATGAAAAATGTGATCAAATTAAATAAAGATAACAGAATAGACTAATTAATTCTGAATTTATCAATTTTCATTTATATTTTCTTAAGAAGACTAACCAAAAATATATTTTGATACAGGTATATATTTTATAGAAAATGTATTTTTACAAATAAATCATGTATGCTAGCAATAAAGAAAACAAAACAATATTTTGAAACCAGAATGCCCCAATTCTCAAACGGGACATGGATACAGATTCTAGTCATAGATCAAACGCTGAAAACTTACAAAGAAACAGTTATTAATAATTTTCTGATGAACAGAGGACAAAATTAATGGTTCACAAGTGACCATCTATCAATGGTATCCACCGCACAATAACGATGATTTACAACTACGATTCGATTTATGAGCTAATAAATCTCCCACAGGTAATTTATTTGGGATCTGCAGTTACGGCCTTAATATGTTACGTGAAAGTTGGGACTTTCAATTAATCAAGAAATAGGAGATTTGTCCTTTTCTCGAGAAATAAAAGTCATGTTATCTTTCCGCGGTTTGTATTTCTTCATTTCGTTCTTATTTCTTCAATAACATATTTATTAGGATGAAAAATTAATGTTCGAACTCAAGAAACTTGGGGAAAGTATCATTTTTACTTCAAGTACATTGAAAAACAGAAACATAATTTTAGTTGTTGGCATATTTATTGGTTTTATATCTAAAAGTATTTTTGAAATTGGATTTTTTCTTAATATCTAAACATAAATAAATTCATTTATGGCAAATGTTCAAAATGATAAGTTTTTACAAAAAAAATTTTTTTTTTATATATAAATATCTAAGCACGTACATTTTTAAATATATACATATATAAATATTTAATACCAAATAGTATAATAAACGTGAATCTATTTTTATACAGAAAATTAGCATAGGTTTCAATAATATAAAAATGAATATTTCATATTTGTAGTAAGAATAAAGATAAATATAAAATTCTAATTTAAGTTTATTATACAGAAATACAATTTTAAAATAAAAAATATTACAATATTTCTGGTATACAACACAACCCTATTTATCAGTTAGTAAATCTTTTATTTGATATTTGTTTCAGCACAGAAATTTTTGAGAATTGTAAGCCTGTATTATTGTAGATTACAGGTCTATATGTATGATTTGTAGATTGCATTTCTAGATGTATTATTATAGTTTTAGGTTTTTTTTTTTATGTAGATTATAGGTCTATATGTATTATTATAGTTTTAGGTCTTAATGTATTATTGTAGTTTTGTCTATGTATATTATTATAGTTTTAGGTCTTTATGTATTATTGTAGATTGCAGGTCTAGTATATGTATGATTGTAGATGCATGTTTTTTAATTATTTTATTTATAACAAAGCATTTTAACAATTTATAATTAAGATTTAATTTCTATTTTTATTTTTTCTTCTACCTATTAAGTATTTACAAAAATTCTTTGGGTTTTAAATAAGAAAATATTGGGATTGAATATGTTTTTCAATAGATATTTTGTAATAGTAGAATCTGTTAAAAAAAGTCCATTCAATAATTAATGATATTTTATTAGGATTGGATTTTTTAAACTCTATGCAGTGTGTACTATTTAATAAAGTAATAAAATGGTATGTAAAAAGAGTTCGCTTTTCAACATTCTTTTTAAATTTTTAAGTAATTTAAGTTACAGTGATATATTTCAACAGTGAAAAAAATATTAATTAAGATATAAGAAATACTCATTATATTTCTAAAATATATTATTATAATCATACAAATATACAAAATACAAAAAAACCAACAAATTACTCTTAGAAAACCAGACATTATCCCAATGCATCATTTCAAAAAGTATAACCGTGACGAAATGACTACTTGGAAAAGCATTATTATTGTGCTTTAAATAGGAGGCTAATCTGATGTTGGGTAATTTGAAGAAGGAAAGGAAGAGTTCACCTGTTGGGTGAGTCGCGTGTCCTTGAACTTGTACTTCTTGTAGTAAAGAACAATGGACTCCAGATAGGGAAAGGGAAAGTCGTTGAAGTAGAACAAATCATTTAATTTCACGATGGAGTAGTGGACAACCTCTCCTTCAGTGGTCCTGGAATGGAAAAGCGAAAATTTACTTTCTTTTCACTTTCATAATCGCCATTAAGAAATTATATTATTTGTAATGATGTTGTGGTTCATTGTAAATCAACAAATATGACCTGGATCCCAGAAAATAAACATTTTTAGATTTGGTACATTTTATTAAGAAAAAATATCTGTACAAAATTCTTTGGTGAAGAATGCCAAAAAGTCTGGATCAGACAACCATTTCTACTTCGCTTGCAGACGCAAATGCCTTGGCAAAATTTAAACTTATGATTCCTTCTAAGACCAAAATTAAATACCAAATTACAGAACTAAATGTCGACAGAAAGATAGCTACTACTGTCACAAGATTAAGGACGAAGTACAACAAAAATTTGAAAATTTCGGTGGATGTCGTAAAGAATACCAAAAATGTGGCAACTGCCTTGATATCGAGTTTACTCCTTGTCATGTCTTTGATTGCCCAGCTGTTGTAGCTGCCATTGCATTGTCTGGGCCATCCCTTGAAGAGGATTTATACTCCGAGCTGGCAATCAACACAAATCATTATTCGGGAGCACAGCAATATATGATTTTCGTGTATTCTTCAAGAGATACGACAACAACAACATCTGTACAGAATTGAGATTTTAAATTTTAAATAATCGCCTTATATAACATAAATTGGCTAAATAAATCTAACATTCTTATCCGAGATCTCGCCTGAAATATTATAAATTGGCTAAATAAAGTAACCACTCTTATCTGAGAACTTGCCTTAAATATATAAATAGGCTAAATAAAGCAATCACTTAAAAATGAATTGATAATTAATATTATAAATTAGTTTTCAATATTAAGTGTTAATCCTCTCCTAATTTTTTTGGTCTAATTAGCCTAAAGCGTGAACAAAATGATCGTAGAGCCACAAACCAAAAACCCTAATTTTTTAAATAATTAATCAATGACACCTGTCAGTTTTGAAGACAGGTGCTATCTGGTGGCCTGATAATCTGATAGCAATGAAAATAAGATTTTTATTTAATTAAAAATTAAAATAAATTCATATTTATTAAAAAAATTCTCTCGCAATTTTTTAGCTACAAAATTTTGAAACGGAATTATAATCTCAAAGAAAAAAAAAAAATCAATTTCTAAATGTTACAATTTTTAAGTTATACTGGAGCATACACATCTTTCTACATATGGATGGATGATATATTAGTCCTAAATAAATTTTTGAAAGATGTGTTTTTAATGAGTTGAAAATAATAATAAATATTTCATGATAAATAATGTATGGATAAATCTACACATTAAAATGCATAGATCAATAATTTAATATATATATATATATATATATATATAGTTATTTATTTATTTATTTAATTTTTTACTTTTAATAATAAATATTTACTTAATTTTTTTTTCCATATATAAGAAGAGTTTTATTTTATGACCACAATTGCCTTTTATATTCATTTGTTATATTTTTTACCCATTTTATTTCCTTTAAAGATATTAATATTTAAACATTTTATAGTACTATTATTAATGTTTTGATTTCATACAAAAAAATTTTAAAAGGGAAATCATTAAAGGAAATTTATATTTTAAAAATTAACTTTTACAAATAAGCAAATAAATAAAAACATTCACAAATTTTTATGTAAAAAAGATTTTATGTGTACCATTTTATGATAATCTAACAAATATTAGGTTAATCTGTTAAGTATTTTTTTCACGCATATTATTGGATTATACTCTTCTTTATCTTTCAGTTCCTATTATCTGAGTAAAGAAATAGTATTTTTAAGAAATATTTCGGAAGAATTTAATCAAAGTTATAATAAACAACCCATTATCCATTTTTTTAGTACTTTTATTTTTACAATTATCAGTAGCTTATCACCTCGTGCATTGTATTGTATTTTTACAATTGTATTGATCATATGATAAAAAAAAGCAATTATATTACTCATAGATAAACGCTACCATTGAATTTCATGCTGCTGGGAATAATTACAAACGAGTTTAACTTATTGTATTTTCAGTATGATTGTTTGAAATAACATCAAACATGATATAAAATTTCTTTTTTTCATTCACGATTTCTTCAATTGAAAATTTCAATAGTTTTTATTATTTTTGATGTTATAAAAGTATAAGCATATTTTCTTACTATTTTAAATTAAATTTCAATCAATAATGATATCTTTATAAGACAAATTATTTGGTTTGTAACGTTAAAATTAGAAGTTACATTCATTCACATCTTAGGTGGAAAAAAAAAATCGTTTGTAATAAATAGTTGGTAATTTTGTTTGATTTTTTTTTTTTTTTTTTGAAATAATAAGCAGACGAATAAAAACAAAATTTCATTTATGTAAATCTTGATCATTTGTCAACGTAGTCACTATTTCAATAATAAGCATTTCTGATGGGTGGGGCTTTAACATTAGGCCCTTTACATAGAATTCCGCAAAAGCTGTTCAACACTGATGATTATTGTGTTGTCAGAAAAACGAAGGAAACAAATGAGTGCTTCATGTAAAAATGGGGGAATTTTTCCCCGGGGTAAGGTAAGGGTGCAAGGTCGGGGCTTGTAGCAAAGGAGTTGTTCAAATCAGTCCGATTGAAATTTTAGAATGATGCGAACAGGGCAAACAGCTATATTATTTCCGAACTATTCCTTCTACTCAGTGTATAAATGAAACATAATTTTAGATGAATTTCTGCAGCATCATACTTTTTACGTGGTAAAAACAAATCATATGACCTAATATTGGACTAAATTTGACATTAAGGCAATGAAACTCTCTGCCACTTAAGAAAGCTGGATGATCATTTCTGCTTCATTAGCGAAGAGAGAATTTGGCACTTATGAATAGGCACTGTGAAAAATATAAACATTCAAACAATATCAAAAGCTCATTCAAATAATTATTTCAGAAAACACCGAAATATCTGGAGATAAAAAAAAATAATAAATAAACATAAAAGTGCTATAACAAATTATTAGTTTTTTAGGTAATTTAAAAAAAAGAAGTAAATAACTTCTCATATAATAAAAAAATGAATTGGAAAAACCACACAAAGAAGAATCGTATTAGGTCTGTTCTAGGATAAAAGATACCCTCCATACATACACTGGTGTTCACAATTAAGAAAATTTTCACACTTCGTCGAAATATATCCTTAACAACTAGACACATTGTTATCAAATTTGCCGTATACATAGACTGACATAACACACATAAAATAGACATACAACATGGGACCCATGCATGGTTAAGACACACATGCATGGTTATGACACACATACATGATCGTACTTAAGACTTATCAGCGCTGAAAGGTCCAAACCAAAGCTTGAAATGTCGAATAAAAATTGCTTTAGAAGAGATATGGTGCCCTCTTACAATTATATAAGTATTCAAACTGGAAATTATACATTTAGTTTGTGAGTCCTTGTGGCAGTCGCTCCCACTCTTCCAACAACATTCTAACTGTTTTTAGGATCCGGATGATTCTGAGAGGTGAAAGGCGAGTAACAGTTGCTCTTCCTAGAGTATCCCATACATGCTCTATAGAGTTTACATAGAGCGTTGTGGTACATTTAAATAAAATCAAGATCAATTGTGAACATGAACAAGTGTTTCTAAGATTTTGACTCTATACTACATCCGTCATAGAGCCTCTGACAAAAATAGTGGAGATCCGTACTCTCATCCAACATGAGGCCTTCTGAAATCATTAAAACTTCCACTAACATAGTGATCTTTTTCTGGTATGTTGAAGGACATGTTTCCCGCGGGTTCTCTCAAGATGAGTGCATGTCAATCAGTAGCTAGGCTGCACCGGAACAGTGAATTGAACAGTAACCCACTGATCTCTAGTCCAAAGTTGATGTTTTCTGTGTTATGCCTAATGGGCTCTAAGTAATAAGAGGAAAACAAAACAGTACATCTTCTTGCATATCTTCTATCTTCTCTCTCTCTCGTTTAACTCTAGAAAATGTAGCCTGAAAATCAAGTTCTTTGTGACCACATGAAGGCCACTCCAATAACGTTTCATTTTAATGGCCAAAAATTCGGAATTCATTGTCCCTTGTGACTCTTGGACGACCTTATCCGGGATTCTCCAGTACTCTTAAACTGTTTCCATTAATTGGACATGATGATTCCAAATTTGCACAATCAAAAATTTTTATGTAAACACCATTTTTCTAGTTATACACTCAGCTTATTTATCTCTTATGTAATTTCTCCTGCCTTTTTATTTCCCTTGTCCATAATTTTGCAGCAACTGCTTCTACCGTCTATTTATTTATTAGCCATTAAGATTTTCTAAATTCTATTTATAATTGATTTGATGAATATTCCTCCAGCTCTCTAATTTGTATAATCTCCTATGTAGTGTTTTTTGTATTATATTGCTTTTAATTTTTTTTTCTCTTTCTGTAATATCTTCCTAACGTTTTTATATTTTCGCATTTCATATTTCATCCTTCTTCAAAATTTTTTTTTTGATATTTAGTTCTGTTCTTGTATGAATTTTCCCCATTGTTCAGCTTCTGTACCTCAAAAAAAGGGGAATTATGTAAAACTTTTCCGCCTCCATCGTGCGTCCATCCATTTCACCCACATCATTCCCAAACTGTATAGGGGCAACTCAGCTCTAGGCACAGTGATGTGGTGTGGTGTAGTAGTAGTAGTAATTGGACATGATACTGGGCATTATATTTAAGTGCCTAGAAATCTACATTTTAGACAAAAAAACCACTACGAAATTCAGCGAGATGTGTACAGCCTCTTTTTCACAAGAACTGATCACATGTATGCATACGCTTACGTATTTGATACGATGTTTGCATCTTTGGAAACATTTAAATTTATTTCAGAAAATTTAATTCCTTTGTAAACTCATAATTTTACATTAGTGTATACATATAGTATATTTTTAATTGCAGTCCATTAATTAAATTAAATACTTAGTACCAATATAAAATTTATGGACTGTATCAAAATTATAGAATTTAAAAAAATATTTTCTAGAATATAAACAATGAAAAATGATTCTAATATAAAAAATGCTACCTGAAAGAGAGGCATATCCTTTCCTTCTCAACATCTTCATACAAAAGATAAGTTCCTGGTCTCTGACCATCTTTACCCAAAATCTCAGTAGCTTCTGCTTTGGTTAGCACCACAGGATCGATTCTGGGAACAAATTTAAAAAAAGTATAAAATTATAATTTTATATCAACTAAGTTATCCAACAAAACGTAAGAAACTTTTCTCACATAATAAAGAAAATGCTTTTGCAATTAAAATATTATTAATTCAAAAATACAACAGTCTTTTTTTTTAATCCGGCATTCGATAGTTTGGTACATTGTATAATACGGCACCGATCAAGCTTTACTTTTCTTTTAGCTTTGGTATGGATTCGGGCGTTTGACGAACTTCACCGCCAGATGGCGACACAATGTTGCTCGCAGTTTCAGCCAGTGTTGATCACAACAGTTAGTTTGGGTTTCAATACAGTGTTTGGTTTTTCTAGCGGTTAACATATCATGTTAAAAAACATATTACAACTGTGACACAATATGTTGTACAGAAAGCAACGTGATATCAGATATTTTTTAAAACAGTAACTATATTGTATTTTCCTTGCCATAGAATAGCTTCGCAGGACTTGTTTTGACTATCATTGTACTGTATTAACTTTTCTTTTGCGTTGTGTTTTTTATCAATAGAAGAATATTTAATTAAATTAATATTTAATGTTTAAATTTAATTTTTCAGTTTCTACAGAGTGACGATATATTTGTCAGATATTTATATCATCTATACGGGGTTCAGATGGTGCGTAAACACACTAAATAAGTACATGTTTTAATTGTTTAAATTTTTATCTAGAATATCCTTTGAAATCTCCCCCCTTACAAGTCTGATCATTGATATCCCCCTTAAAACTACATTAACGCTCGGTAATCTGACAAAATCTCTAATTCGAACGTTGTGCCGAACGTGCCGGATTAAAGAGAAGTTACCTTTTAACAGGAAAATAATATTTGATCAATGCATGTCTTCTTTTTCCTCTCTAAGATATTTATATCATTAGGCATTATATGACACAGTTTTTATTTCTAATTTTTTTAGTTTAGAAATTTATCATAACCAATAATATTGTGTATGTGTGTAGCAAAATAAATTAAAATTGATAATAGATGCATATTTGCAATAAATGTTCAAATGTTTAAGCTCATAATGCTTGTCAATGATAATAAAAGGGAGTCTGATGGCCGAGTGACTAGCGCTCTGGCCCTGGGTATCACAGGTTTTTACTACAAACATCTATGTCCCAGCTGTGCCATAGATGTTTGCAGTGGTTCGAATCCACTTTAAACCGTAGGTCCCGGTCGAATATGACCGGAGAGCGACAAACCAAGAGGTTGAGAATAGGGCTAACAAACCTACCCCCGTAAAAAAAAAAATTCTAATGTTTCGTAATATGGCAGAAGGCCTTGGCCAAGGCCTAGCCAAGCCTAGGGCAAGGCCTTCTTTTTCTGCAGATGGCCTTGGCCAATCATGGGCTGTTAAGCCAAATCTGATGATGGCAATATTAAAGAAAGACGCTATATGCCAAACATTACTAAAAATTTGGTTTAATTATTAATTATTTCAATGTTTGTATTAATATTTCATTTAAAGAATGTTATTATACCGCAGAAAGATGTATTCGATAGAAAAGTAATGAAACAAGGTCGCAAAGTGGGATGTTTTCTTCTTAAGATACCTTGAAATATTTTCAATAGATAAACGCCTGAATACTTTAAAAAATTCTTTCTCAAGGAGAAAGTAAAGTGTATATGTAGGTGGAAAAGAAATTCTTAACTGACAAATTAATTTTATTAATTTTTATAAACAAAATTAACTCAACCCGTATTGCTTATAATTTAAAAAAGATTTAATTAATACAGGTCTATGTAAATTGTACATGAAATATTTTCTAAAAATAATTTAATGGCTCATTTCCAAACATGAATTCTTTTTACATGTTGGAACATGCAGTAGGTACGTATTGAAATAAGTTTGGTATTTCATTAAAAATTGCAATTGCAAATGAAACAGTAGCAATTGTTGTTGAAATAAAAAACATTGATATTTCATTATATTAATTTAATTAAATATAATCGAAAAGTGTAACATTAATGTCGCATTTAAAAATGCGAACTTAAAATAAATAGGCACACATTTGAAATTCTTAATAATTTATTTATTTAAATTTCATTATGAATTTCCTTTCATTTTTTTTTACATCACCGATAATGGTTTCTTATTTCAAAATCAAAGAAGTAATTTTTGAAAAAGCACGCAGCTGTTGCTAAAAATAAACATTGACAATAACTTTAAAAATAAATTTTGCGTATATTATAAATAAACCAATCAATTAAATTTGTTTCGAGAATTCAAAATCATAGCATGAAATTAAATAGAATGCAAACAAAAGCAAGAATTCAATAAAATACAAAGAATATTCAAACGATAAATCCATAAACATTCTTTGTCGAAGCAAACATCACTTTCACCGGTACGTATTTAGGTTTAAATAGATAATCTGTCTATATTAAGATCATTAAGATATCTAGAACATTTCTGAAATGTTTTGTATAAATCGATATAACCAGTTGCGCAAAATAACCCTTAAGCAAATCTTAAAAAGCTTCCTTCTCACTGTTCTAAAAACAGACATCTTTTATTTATAACATTATTCTAATGTGTTGATTATTTTGGCGAAATATTTACTCAGTGAAATTGTTTATAGGAATAATAACGAGTACAAGTCTTGTATAATAAGGACATCTCATTTTAAAGCCACAAAAAAATGTTTGTTTTTAAATCAAGATTTGTCCTTCCGTTTTTTTTTATTTCCGTTTGTCCAACGAATTTAGGAACTGTAACGTACATTTCTACGATAAGGAATTTTGTATGTGTTGGAATTTCTAGGTCAATTTGACTATTCTTAGTTTTCTATGTCGTCTTCTTCCCTAGATATGCATAATCGAAGTACCCGAAGGAAAAAGTGTAAATTTAGATTCCACCAGTAGCATAATCAGTTATTTTGGTTTATTTGTTTTAAACATAGTTTGTGTGAAAAACAAAAAAGACATGCAAGCATTCTACTCTATTATTTCATACGATCAACTATTACAAATAGTAAATTAACTTGAAGATTAAGAAAGAAAGCCATTACATAGGTTTTCTTTTAAGTATTACGTAAATATTTTTAAGTATTATTATTTACTATGTGTATTATTTATTATGTGTAATTACTTAAGTAGTTATTTTTCGTATATTATTTACTATGTGTATTATTTATTACATGTTATTACTTACGTAGTTATTTTTTCGTATTATTATTTACGTAGTTATTTTTACGTATTATTATTTACTTCATGTATTATTTATTACGTGTTATTATTTACGTGGTAATTTCTTTTTATTTACGCGTTATGCTTTTTGTTACTTATTACTCATTACATTTACGTAGGCTTTTTTTACGTATGATTTACTCTTTTTAATTACTAAATTAAAAGAGTAATTCATAGATAATTATCAAAGAATAATTCCAAAAAGTAGTAAAAGTAAATCATAATAGTAAATCAAAGAGTATTTCAAATTAAATTGTTTGGATTAATTTCACTTATTTTTCATTATTTCTCTAAAGACAATAAAACAATTAATGAAACTTAATTATTTAAAACGTAATTTAGTTATAATCCTAAATGTAGTTAATTAAGTTAGTGTGTGTGTAAATAATACAAAATTTTTCATTGAAAACTGTTATTTATTTTCTATTAAAAATACATAATCGTAGTATAATCATAATCATATCAATTAAATGGTCTAGAAGAATTATTAAAATTTAAAATTTTTAAATTATATTAATTAATTAATTAGTGAATATTAATTAGTTAATTAAGTAGTAATTATTTATCTTATTAATTAATTAAATCTAATTGAATAATTTTAATTTAGTAATAATTTTAATTATTAAATTAAAATTTAATTAATTACAGTTTAATATTTTCAACAGTTTTTACTTTTGGAAAAATGATAATAAAATTAATTATTCGTAAATTTTGTTAAAAATTACAATAAATAAATTAACTATTAAATGTTTAATTAATTAATTTAATTGATTAATTTTAATTTAATAATTAATTAATTTAATTAGTAACATTTAGTTAATTCCGATTTAATATTTTCAACAGTTTTCACTTTCTGAAAAATGATTAAAAATAAAAATAATTAATTATTGGTAAATTTTGTTAAAAATTACAATTCTAACAATAAAGTTTATTAAACTTATTTCGTTTTTCATTTAGAATTTCAAATTCTTTTAAAAAATCACTATAAAAAACTTATTTTGAACTTCGATTAAATTTTTCTTTACATTATAGATATCAAGTTAAAACATATTGTTCATCCAGTGTATTAAAAAAAATGCGCATCGTCAAAAAGAATCAATGATGAGACGAATGACCCTATTTTCCATTAAGCACAAAAAAAAAAAAAAAAAAAAAAAATGAAAATGAAAAAAAAAAGAAGGGCAAAGGATTTACTGTAAAGTATACCATGCAGAAATTTATAAAAGTAAACTTTTTTTTTCGTACATAAAAAAGCAAACAAAAATTGTTTTAATGAATTTCTGATTACGGGAAAGAAAGTTAAGAAAGTGCATCAGACCGTATCAGTTTGAGAAAAAAATGATATCTCACTTCCAATAAAAAAAAGCAAAATTCATATTGATTACTTTTTGGTTTATAAACAAAAAAATCATATCTATTACTCTCTTTTTTTTTCCTTTTTTTTTTTACCAAATATTTTTTTGAAAAAAGATTAAGGTGCATATGTTTAATATTTTGTATATGTTTTTATTTATCATAATTTTTTTTTTTAAAAATTATAAATAGATATCAATAAATTAATAAAAAGTTTAAATTACCATAAAATTAACGCTACCTTAAAACATAAATAATATTTTGATTTTCAAAGAAATTATTTTTAAAAATATTTTGTTTAAGTTTCTTCATTATATCCAGAATATTATTTTATTTAATATACTGCTGATCCTTAAGTCACAATAGCCTGGTGGAAGCGTTCAAAAAACCGATAATTTGCAACGTCTCCGCAAATCATGTTATCAGTTCCTCCCCCCTTCTTTTAAACCACACACACTGTAAAATGTTACTGTGAAAGTATGCTTGTTTTCGTAAAAAAAAAAAAAACTTTAGTATAAGGGCTATAAAATTCATATCAGCTTGCGGTTAAAATTCATCGACGATTCTTCTTCTTCATTAGCGCAACAAGGCCGTCTGTTTACTGGAAGATTTCCAGACAGAAGATGTTTTCTTTTTACGAGGTAGAGTTGTCAGAACTACGCCGAAAGGTCTACAGTCATATTAGACTGGGATCTACGGTTTAAAGTGAATTCCGAACGATTACAAATATCCATGGCAGCGCCGGGGGTCTAACCCAAAATATGTGCCAACGAGCACCAGAATAAATGATTATACGATTATAAAGAATGTAGAGGAAAATTAAAAGCGTTAATTCAGATTAAGAGAGTGATTCAGAATCACAATTATCCTGATATACCGAAACCGAGAAGATAAACATCTAATACGCATGGAACAATCGAATACCACTATCATTTTAATACAGTTAAGAGTAATTGACACATAAATATAAGTGTGCAACGTCGCCAGTAGTATCGTGTACTTTATACAAGATAACTATGTGTCAGCTTAATTTTAACTGTGTAATTCAGTTATAATGGTTCGCTAATTTCGTTATAGCTATAAGTAGTTACATATTGGACTCATAAATATCCTGAATTTTAACTTTCTGTCGAATCGAATTTCGAATGCAGTGTTTCAAACGATACCAAAGTGTGGCAACACCTTGGAGATCGATGTGTGC
The DNA here is from genome assembly GCA_021605095.1 of Caerostris extrusa. Classification (NCBI taxonomy): domain Eukaryota; kingdom Metazoa; phylum Arthropoda; class Arachnida; order Araneae; family Araneidae; genus Caerostris; species Caerostris extrusa. Next base: position 37,632 of record BPLR01019785.1, read on the forward strand.
AACTTTGCATTTCTCACCACTTGCACAACACTGGTAACTGGAATTTAAGCTTTTAACACCATCGATTATGTCTCTCTTTCGTATATACAGTATCTTCGATACATCCAGCCTGATAGCTAATTGGCTAGCGCTCTGCCCTTTAGTGCTTCAGTTCGAAACATGGCGGTTGCACGGATGTTTATTAAGGGTTCGGAATCCATCTTAGTTCTCTAAGATCATTTTGTGCAGACTTTAAGATCACAAACTAATCCAAATCAGTACATTCAGTATGATAGAAGAACTACAGCTTGTAATAGTCCTACGTCCGTAATCGTCCCACCTGTCAGCAAGACTATGAATAACCTTGCGTAGAGTAAAATGTAGTTTTGTCTGCTATATTTCCTCGGTAGACAACACGTTCTACTGTAGTCTGAACCAGTAGCAGATTGTTTTTGTTGACCGAATATGTTTGACATACAACAACAAAGCCATCAGTAGATACAAAAGTTGAATCTGACAAAAAATTCAATGTCTCGTGTTTCCATTACCCCAATCTGTCAAGAGTGGATTTCGTTCTATGCTCGGTCTAGTCGTAGCATTCATTACTGTCCATGTTAATTCTATGTGATATTGATTTCAAGTCATTTATATATTCAAGTTTCCAGCAATTGCTATCATTTTGTCTTTTTTATAAGTTACAATCTAAAATAAATACAGCAATTTTTCTTAATTTCAAAATGTTGCAATTTTAAGGACCAACAGTGATAATGCTATTTTTATATGAAATTAAATTATAACTATATATAAATACTTTAAAAAAAAATAAAGGTAACAATATTTTTTTATATTTTTATACAATATTAGATAAATTATTATTTTTATTGATCACCAGATATTGTTTAAAATACACCTTCTGATCGCAGCAAAACATATACACAAATCTCATAGTGAATCAAATTTAAGAATAATATTCGAGAAAAATAAACGTTATTACGTTTTTTTAAAAATATTCTATACAATATAACATAAATTATTATTTTAATACTGTATCTCACAGATATTGTTTAAAATACAGTTTGACATCTGATCGTAGCAAAATCTATATACAAATCCCACAGTAATCAAATTTAAGAATAACGTTTGAGAAAATAAACGTAACAAAGTATTTTTTAAATATTTTTATATACTATTAGATAAATTATTATTTTAATAATGTACCACACAGATATTGTTTAAAATATAGATTTCCTTCTGATCGTAGCAAAATCTATAAACAAATCCCACAGTGAATCAAATTTAAGAATAATATTTCAGAAAATAAACGTGACAAAGTATTTTTTTAAATATTTTTAATACAATATTAATTAAATTATTATTTTAATACCTGTAACTCGTCAAATATTGTTTAAAATACAGGTTTCCTTCTGATCTTAGTAAAATCTACATACAAATCCAAAGAATAATATTAAACATAAGCTAAACATAAGTTGAATAGAAATCACCTTAAACACTAGAAAGCTATAGAAGAAAAATAAATTTACAGTGTTCATCAGATAAGAAACGTTTCTTTCATAATATTTTCACGCTCCTCACACAAGCAAATTGCTAAAATGATGGATCTGAAGAAGAAGAAGAAAAAGAAGCTTTTAAGGTACACAAAGAAATCATTTTCTGCTTACATTTAGAGGTCACATCACCAGTTGAAGTTGATAGCTCATTTTTAGATGAAAGATAAGCAGTCACGAGATTTTATCTGGAATTTTTTTTTTTATACAATATAAATATATATTTTGCCAGCAAAATGATTCAAATTGTACGAAACAAAAGTATTAAATTGAGGGTTCTCTTTCGGATTAAATAGACGAAGGCGTATTTTGTAAAGTACACATTCACAAATTCATGAACTCAGTAAGCTTTTAAAATGACACAGAAACTTTTAGATATAACATTCTTCGTATTGATTCAAAACACATCATTTAAAAGAATATTATTTCAAATTCATTCTACTAGATATTTTGACCGCATTCACCAGTCAGATAGCCAATAATCTAATAAATGTTTATAACAAAAAAAATAATAATAATAATTACAGCATATTAAAGAATATAAGCAGCCGATCCTTGTATAAGCCTAGCGTATGTGTTTTTTTCTCTTCAGAACATTTTCCTAAGTTAAAAAGTCTTTAGACCGAAATTATTATTTGTATTCTATTATTATTTCTGGCATACGTTTTAGTACTTTTCTATTAGCTGGAAATACCGCGAACGTGCCATGTTGGAATCAGTATTAATACCATGCCAATACGCCAATACCTTTTTGCAGAAATTTCGCCAAAATAAGATTCTTCGCTTTGCTTCATTTTCATAAGCGAATAACTCATTTTAATAAAATAATTTATTTTTAAACACTCCTAAAAAAATTTATATATAGTCTAACATCATATTGTAGATTAGTGAAATGCTATTTTGTTTCAATGTCAAAAAATGTCGAATTTTAATTTTGGTAGATATTTGTGTTGTGCGTGAATTTTTAAAATTTAAATCGACAGGGAATTTAATTTTTAAATTAAATAACTTTATAACTTTATATCCCTAATGTCTTTCACTGTTAGTAGTTCTGATTGCTAATATTTGAGTTTGATTGCTAATATTGACTTGCTAATATTTTATTGTTTTTAGAATACTTGGTTATTGCAACTTTAATAATTGGTTGATAACTTTATATCCTAATGTCTTTCACTGTTCGTAGTTTTGATTGCTAATATTTGAGTTTGATTACTAATATTTGATTGTTTTTAGAATACTTGGTTGGTTATTGTAAAGTCTTAATGACTTTATATCCCTAATATCTCCACTGTTCGAAGTTTTGATTGCTAATATTTGATTTTGATCGCTAATATTGATTGCTAATATTTCATTGATTTTAAAATACTTGGTTATTGTAAAGTCTTAATAACTTTATATCCCTAAGACCTTTAACTGTTCGTAGTTTTGATTGTTAATATTCTTTCAAAGATTTTTAATGTAATCATATTTATACACTGAAGTGACAAAAGTCGTGGGATACCTCTTAATATCGTGTCGGCCCTCCTTTCGCCCGGCGAAGTGCAGCAACTCGACGTGGCATGGACTCAACAAGTCGTTGGAAGTCTTCTGCAGGAATATTGAGCCATGCTGTCTCGATAGACGTCCATAATTGTGAAAGCGTTGATGGTGCAGGATTTTGGGCACGAACAAACCTCTCGATGATGTCCCATAAATGCGCGATGGGATTCATGTCGGGCGATCTAGGTGGCCAGGTCATTCGTTGGAATTGTCCAGAATGTTCTTCAAACCAATCGCGAACAGTTGTGGCCCGGTGACATGGCGCATTGTCATCCATAAAAATCCCATCGTTGTTTGGGTACATGAAGTCCATGAATGGCTGCAAGTGATCTCCAAGTAGCTGAACATAAGCATTTCCAGTCAATGTTCGGTCCAGTCGCACCAGAGGACCAAGTTCATGCCATGAAAAAACAGCCCACACCATTACGGAGCCACCACCAGCTTGAACAGTGCCTTGCTGACAGTTTGGGTCCATGGCTTCGTGGGGTCTGCGCCACACTCGAACCCTACCATCAGCTCTTACCAACTGAAATCGTGACTCATCGGACTAGGCCCCGGTTTTCCATTCATCTAGGGACCAATCGATATGTTCACGTGCCCACGAGAGTCGCTGCAAGCGATGTCGTTCTGTCAGTAAAGGCACTCGAGTCGGTCTTCTGCTGGAATAGCCCAAGAAAGCTAAATTTCTCCGCACAGTTTTAACAGACAAGTCCCTTGTACGTCCCACATTGATTTCTGCTGTTATTTGACGCAGTGTTGCTTGTCTGTTAGAATTTGCGACTCTTTGCAACGTCGCCGATCTCGGTCGTTAAGTGCAGGCGGTCGACCACTGCGCTGTCCATGGTGGGATGTTATGCCTGAAATTTCATACTCTCGGCACACTCTTGACACAGTGGATCTGGGAATGTTGAATTCCCTAACGATTTCGAAATGGCATGACCCATGCGTCTAGCTCCAACTAACATTCCGCGTTCAAAGTCTGTTAATTCCCGTCGTGCGGTCATCATCACGTCAAAACCTCTTCACATGAATAACTTGAACAGAAATGAAAGCTCTGCGAAAGCACTGCGCATTTATACCTGTTCTGCGCAATGCTATTGCCATCTGAAAATTTGCATATTGCTATCCCATGACTTTTGTCACTTCAGTGTATATTTAGTGATTGAAGTATGAAAATCATACTTAAAAATTAAGTTTTAGAATTGTAAATTCTCTTTTTTTTTTTATGATTTGAAAAAAAGTTAAACAGTTTTCAAATGGAAATAATACAACCGTGTGTCTTAGAACTACTGTTAAACCCTGAGTTATATATGTAGATACTAACGGCACTGAAAATAATAAAGTAAACAAACGGGAAGGAGTTCGGAATATCGGTCATTTACTCAACAACCTGACAGTAGATGACATTCTGGCCTTCCCACGTGGTTAATCCAAAAGTCCTTGCCCTTCATTGCTTGCTCATCAGCACTTCCGATCATCTCAAACATAACAGCCAAAATAACCACTTTTCCCCATGAAGAGAGCAAAAACTGGCTTTTCCAGCAGCCAAAAGAAATAACAAACAGCAGCAGTAAAAGAGATGGGAGAAATAGGTAGAAAAAAAAAAAAAAGCAAAAAAAAAAAAAAAAAAAAAAAAATCTTCCATCAAATAGGAAGAGATGAAGGCCGGAATAGTAGAGTTGGGCAGAATGGTCCAAGAGTTAAGGTTCGGTGAACGACAAGTGGATAAATTGCGAAGTTCAACCAGAGTTAGTTCCGTTTAGCTTTTTCCCTCTTGGGAGTTTGAGTTCGGTCTGTTACTACACACGGCCTCGCAAAGAATGGAGTGACGCATGGGTCAAGGTGTTTGGTAATCGTTATGGTGGGTTTTCGTGATGTTGCAGGCAAAAAGATGCACTTAGAATTCTGATGTTATGTCATTTAAGCGCTTTAGAAGAATGAGGGAAGAAGCAACAAAACTGTTTTTGATTATTTTCTGAGAAAGGCCGTCAAATGTTGATTGCCTTGCAGTGACCGAAAAAACTAGCTCGTTTCCGGCATGCGTAGAAAGGGAAAGTGATTTTTCCTTATATGTAAATGAAAATTACACAGTGCAAAAATAAGCTTTTCTTTTAAACTAGATAATTTATAAAATAAGCTTTTCTTTTAAACTAGATAATTTATAAAACAAGCTGGTTAGTTACAGGATAAACTTACATAATTTTATTTACATTTTTAATAGTTAAAAAAGGAATGAACTTTAAACATTGAGCATATCTGTTTTGGTTTACACGAGTAACGATATACAATCATTCTTTAAAAGTCTCGTTGTTTTAGCAGCAAGAAGCACAATATTTGTTACTAGGAACGTCTTCTGTCAATTAGAGACATATAATTGAATCAACAGAAGTACGCTATTTGCTGCGAGGAACGTCTTCTGTCAGTTAGAGGCATATAATTGGATCGCGGGAAGGGATTCTGCTATTCCATAATTCTTTGTTGAATAGTTACAGTTGGCAAGTTAACAGTTTTTCACATTTTTAACACACATTAACTTAAAATTTATACAATAATAGTATATTTAAAGTAAATTGCCAGATAAGAGTACATATATTTATAAATTATATTAAAATGCTGCAGTAAATATAATATCAAGCAAGTTTTTTTTTTTTTTAAGTAAAATTGGATCAAATTTCTGGGGAATTTCAACAATCGTGTGAAAAAGCGTAATATTTAATACTGCCTAAAAAATTTTTAAATTTTTTTAATACTGATATTTTTAAATATCTTATTTTTTAAATCTAAATTTTTCAGTAGCATTTCAATTATAATAGCATTTTCCTAGTAATTAAATATTAATAAACTCTCAATAAAGAATGGCTTGATAGAATAATACAATATAAAGATATATTATGTCACTTTAATTTTCAATAATATATTATAAAGATATATTATGTTACTTTAATCTTCAATAATACATTATAAAGATACATTATGTTACTTTAATTTTCAATAATACATTATAAAGATACTTTATGTTTCTTTAATCTTCAATGTTTCAATAAATAATAAAAGCAGAACAATTATTCATAGTTTATACAATTACGTATAATACAATACATTTTCAAAATTTTAAATGTTCAATTCATTTTAAATGTTTTGCAATTGAAATAAGATTAAGTAAAATTGATTGATAATTCCACAAACTATTTCGAAGATAAAAAAATGAATTAATTTATGAAAAGAATCTTTTAGACAAAATATCACATTTAATTACGATGCTATTTATTTATTACGAAATAAACAATTAAATAAACATTTATTTATTTTATTTTTATTTTTATTTTTTTTGTTATCGTAAAAACGATGATATCATACAGTAAATCTCCTGTCAACGAACTAATGTTAGCCTCAAACATTCAGAGCTATTAATTATTTCACGCACTGTTATTATTATTCCTGTTGGGGTGAACGCTCTCTTCATACCATATAATTATTTCAAAAGGCCCAAGCTACGCAAAAATTCTTTCTCTCCCCCCCCCTTTCCTTCTTTCTTTTCTAAAGAAACCTGAGCTACAGCCAGGAATTCTCATCAAAACGAACGACCCAAAATCCGGCACGTTACCGCCATTTATTGTTGGTTTTGTGAAGAACTCATACCACAGGCATAACTTCATTGGGTGAGCTTGGCTAAAAGTTATGTCTTCAAAAGACGAGGCTTTTAGAAACGTGTGAATATTTCGTGAGGAATTCGTGCAATTTCAGACAAGTTTTGCAAAACTCTAATTACGTAAAAGAAAGACATTCCACAATATTTATTTATTACAATAACAATACACGAGAGACTTTTTCAACCGCTGTTTTGTCACCAATTGCACAAGCATACACGCGATTTAAAAGTTGAAGTCCATCGCCTTCAATTCGTCAGGTCAAATCAAGGAGAACTCTTATGTCACATGCCTTAAAAATGAGCAGTTGAAGCCTCAATTTCAAATTCAAAATCGACGATAAATATGCGAGTGGATTAAAGACTAATATTGCTAGTCACTTAAAAAAAAAAGATACATCTCTAATCATCAACGATTAAAATTTAAAAAAGAACTAATCTAAAATATTACTTTGAATTTTCTATGAATAGAAATAGGAAAAAATAGTTTACGTAAAGAAAGAAATCCTACGATATTTATCTATTATAATAACAATACCCCCAGAGACTTTTCAACCGCTGTTTTGTCATCAATTGCACAAGCATACCACGCGATTTAAAAGTTGAAGTCCATCACCTTCATTTCATCAGGTCAAATCAAGGAAAACTCTTAGGTAACATACCTTAAAAATGAGCGGTCGAAGCCTCCATTTGAAATTCAAAATCGACGGGAAATATGAGTGTAAATTAAAGACTGATTTTGCTACTCACTTAAAAAAAGGGAGACATTTCTAATCATCAATGATTTAAAAAATGTTTAATGAATTTATATTAAATATTAGCTTAAGTTTTTCTGTGTATAGAAATAGTTTATGGAAAAGAAATGGGAAGAAAAAGTTTATGTAAAAGCAAGAAATTCTACGATATTTATCTATTATGATAACAATACCCAAGAGACTTTTTTTCAACCATAATTTTGTTTTCTATTTGTATAGTATCATCTACTCGTGTGCACGGGTAAGAACTTTCTCCTTTTCCCCACCTCACCACAATGTAAACACAGCCGTCTATGTTATGAATGCATATCAATACAAAGCTTTTTGAATAAATGCGATTTAAAAAGTCTTGTTTTAATAAAGTTTACCATCTGAACTACTTAATGTACAACTTCCCTTAAACACTAAATAAGAACATTTTTTCCTTGCATTTATTCTAAAAATGAATCAGTATAGCACATAGATTCTTTTAGTTACTAAATTACTATTTAAGTTTGGGACTTTTTAAATATGAAGCACTAAATCTAAATTTTCGTATCTACAGCTTGTATTTTATAAGTTGAAAATCTTAATTTATCCTCTACCATAAAAAGAAAAATTCTTTTTGATCATATAATTTAAATAAATATTTAGTTGATTATTTAATAAATGTGTTAAGATTAACTTTTAAAAGGAAATGATATTGTAAAATAAATTATTTAAATGTCATTTATATTCTTATCAGCATATACCTTTTTTAATTCTTCTGTATTAAAAACTGTTTTCATTAAAATACATAAAAGCTTTTTTATATTTGTAAAGCTTTTTGCTTAAAACATTGCAAAGCTTTTTTATACTTTGCAGCCAGATGTTCAACCTGGAAAATTTTTTTTTAATATTTTCTTTTAAAACCATTTAAAAGAAACCAGGGATACTTAGTGATTCAACTATTTATCCTACTGGATTTACTTTGGAGCCACATACCTGTTTCTCTTTCACCTTCTGAATCAACTGGCAGTGCACTTTAAGTTATTACTTTTTTTTTTTTTTTTAAATTGTAGATGAACTTGTTCAATCATAATTTCGAGATACTGAAAACTTTATATGCAAGAAACAAAATAAAAAATGTGAATTAAAAAAACAAAAGTTTGTATTTTTAGAATATAAAGTTTCAAGAAAACAGTATTGAACACAAAAGCAATATGCAGCAATTATTATTATTATGCTAAATTTACAGAATTGATGTCAATAAAAAAATATATATATTATTTTCCTGAGTTGAATTGTGTAGATAAAAAATGTGATTCTAAGCCAAGTTTAGAAATTTGATTACAAATATTGATTTTATTAAAGATTGCCATTTAAATTATTTTAGATTTGGGACTGACACATGTTTTAGAATTTTAGAAAAAAAAAAGCCATCAATTATATAGTAAGAAGTTTTTATTAATTTTTTTTTCAATAATTTGACCATTTAAAAATATTGTCTATTGACAGGTGGTGCTTTTATGATAGATAATTTAATATACAATTTAAAGTCCAGTTAAAGAAATAAGTAACATAATAGGTTATAATTAAAAATTAAAATATTTACATATGATAAATTGATTTTTTTTATTATTTATTTTATTCAGAGACTAAAAGATTCAATTGTGATCAATAAAAAGAAAAGATTAAAAATTTTTATATATATTTGTAATTAATGAATTGGATTAATTTTATAAACAAAAAAATTATTTGAAAATCACACATAAAAATTAAACAGAAAATTACAATAGCTTTGTTAATATAAACATTAATAGTATAAGCAATGAAGAAAATGCGGTTCCCATTTGTTCATTATTTTGACTTCATTCATATTTGTGCAATTATCATGTTTTCTTTCATATATGGAAGAAAATATAAGAAACAAAATATGTCTAAACCAATTAAATATTTTGGCATCTACTCTATCTTTAAATAATTTTTTTAAATTATATATGAAAAAAAAAAAAAAAAAAAAAACACTAAATTTCATTGATAGCATTTTTTTTTTTTTTTTTTTTTTCAGTTTATTATGTAAAAATTCTATCTAAAAGTTCAATTATCCACAAATTAAAAACCCGATTGATATTCTATCTGAAAAGTGTTTTAAATCAATTTATTTATAAATTCAGATATTTAAAGTTACTATTTGAATGAAATGAAAGTTTTTTAAATATTAAAAAAATAGCATGAATATTATATCTCATTGCCTTATTTTAAATTTTTGAAAAATAACTAAAATCATTGTTTACTTATTTACCAAAATTGAACTAACTAAAATTACACTTTATTAAAAAAAAATCAACATGAAGACATGAAATCAACACTGAAGATGCTGTAAGTTACCTTACTAAACAATTAATAAAATAAAATACAAGTTTAAAAAAATAATTAATATTTTATTAACTCCTGCAATTTATTGTACAAAAAAATTGCATGGAAAAATATTCATTTTGTGTGAAAGGTTATTTGTTTTTATATTTGTCTCTCAAAAACTTTAAATTTTAAAATTACAGGGTTTGCATCTGAAAAGATTATGAAGAAACTCTTTGGGTAATTATTCCTTCAACAGGATTGGAGAACCTTTGCTATTATTTATAAGAATCTTGTAAATTTTACTGCCAACTAATTACATATTTAATCTAGTATCAATGCAAGGTTTCTAGAAAATTTAGGCTTAAATAATAACAAATAAAAAAATCCCATTAATTTCAATGTGATTGAATAGAATTAGATTAACTTTTTCCCAAATAGTATTTGATCAATGAGTTAAATTAGTATTAAGTACCTTGGCCATTGGATATTGTATCATTAACAGTTTATAGTGCAATTTCCAGTAGTAATGGTCTATGCTTAAAACATTGGTTCAACTTGGTTTGTTTTTATTCTAATACATTTGCAGTAATATTTTTGCGATCTACTGCAGGTAAGCAAGTGAATAATTATAAAAATCACAACTTCCTTAAAAATATTAGCATATTATATAAATTTGCCGTTGTCTGTACCATGGCAGTGCCAATATAGTTTAATTAAAAATTCAAACCTAAGCGAGTGCTCGATCAGTTAAAAAGTATAGAAAAGTTACTGTGTGTGTTGGCATACATGCTTATTCATCAGAAATTTTGATAACAATGTTTATTTAGATTGTGGCCACTTGTAAGGCCACTTAGTGTTATAAAAATCCAGACGACAAAAAAAAAAAAACGATAATCAATTTTCAAATTTACAACATCTTTATTCCTTTCTAGCGCCAGCTACGGTCTCAACAAAAACAACATTCTTTTGCTTTACATTCTACGGGGAAATTTCCCTGTTAACAGTGAAAATAGAAGTTGTAATTTTTACTCCATTTTCCATCAATAGGTGGCACTACAAGCTTATAAGTATCCCAGAATTTTAAAAATACTTCTTCCATTATGGTCATCAAATAATTTAATGTGAAAATTGTTTAATCTATAAAAATGAAATTGAAATAGACTTTGCTATCTAATAATTTTATTGCATTGAATCATAATTTTCTGAACTGCAACATTATATTTAACAGATTTGAAATTAAGTTAGATTTAAAATAATTTTTGTATGACATATTATTAAAAAAAAAAAAATTGAAATAATATTAAAAATTCTTAATATTTATTAAAAATTATTTTTTCAAAGAATTTTTAATAAATATTTGTCATATAGGTTGTAACATTAATTACATTAGATAAATAATTAAAACAAAATTTATTATCTGCATTACTTTATATAATGATTTGATTGATGAATTGTTAAAGCAAATAATGAATTGTTTAACAATGTTTTCTACATCTTTATGTAGTCATAAACTTAATGACATGTATTAAAAATTACTTAAATCTACAAATAGCTTACTCATGATTAGCTTTGCCTGGAATGTTTTTTCTTTCAATTTCACTAATGTAAGTGATACAGAAATCACTGTCATAAGAATATTAAATGAAAATAGATCTATGTAAGCCAATGAAATCTGACATTGATAGTAATGTATAATATCTATTACTCTACATATAAAATTGCATTCTTTTGTATTCTTAACAATAAACCAAAATAGAAATGCTTTTGAAGTAAAATATTTCATTTGTTTTAAAATGTGTTCATATAGGAAATGGCAAATTATTCTAATCGAGAAAAAAATGAAAGAATTTGTCATAATTTATTCATGAATTTTATTTAAAACATGGAGTTCCAAAATTTAATTTAAAATGCTATAAAAAGCTTGTTGTATATATTTATTTGTTCTATTGAAAAATACTAGTGTGTGCTTAACAAATAAATATTATAAAGACATGAAATTGAGGCAAATTGTACATTAAATAAAGAGTTACATATTGATTTGCATGATTTACAAATAATTACAATTTGTACAGTATTCTATTGTGTAAGAAAAAAATGAACTAACTATTTTTTTAAAAAAATTAAATGATTGGGTTTTAATATGAAATGTTTCCAACCTTAGCTGTAATGCATTGGCAGCTTTGACTTTCCATACTGTGAGTTAAGTTGTCACACAATTAAGATGCCTAGCAGTATCGGCTTGTCATAATCCTATATCTAGCCATTTAAAAAAATCATCTAAACAATTTCTCTTGGACATTACCAACAATATCTTTGTATCAACAATTGAAGATCAACTAGCTTTAATACAAATTTCTATAATTAAATATATTTGCGACAATTGATAACTATATTTACTGTAAAAAGTAATTAAAGAATATATTTGCAGTATTCAATTCTTTAGAGAATAATATAATTCTATTAGTATTTATTTTTCAAATAAATCATACTCTTTTGTCATTCTTTTAATTGTAAGAATATAAAAACATATATCTTAACAATTGGAGAACATTGTTGGGTGTAACTGGCTAGATGTCAAAATGAATTTATGAATATTAAAAAAAAAAAAATTTTTAAGTTATTTCTCCATTAATGCACACATTATTTATATTCATTAATACAAACTTGTCAAGTAAAAATCAATATTCCTTTCAATACAGTGAGCTCAAATACACCCTCAATGGTAACTGAAACCAACTGCTGAAGATTGTGGGTTGCGCTTGCAAAAAAAAAATATTGAGAATTATCATTCTTTATATTGTACATATATTTCAATAAAATAATGTGAAAAATAAATATAATAAAAAATATATAAAGAATAAGATGTAATATTATATTGATTCGATAATTGTTCCAGCATTTGGGTCCCTTTTTGTAGTAGCTAAATGCAAAAGTGATTACAAAATGGTTGCTATTTATTGATTTTTAATATTCATTGCTTAAACATTTGCTCACAAATGCATCTTGATTCAATGCAATTTAAAATCTTAAATATGTCACAGTTGTTTTGTATATCTCAATATTAAAACTGAACTTGTTCTAGACAATTTCATAATGAATTCTGGTAGAGTACATTGTTGGTTTACAGGACATGAGTTACTTGCAAAGTTGAAACTCTAGTGTTATAGTAAATAATAAAAAAAATTGCAATGTAGAAAGAGATCCTGCAAAAACAAGCTATTGCATTATTGACTTAAAAGCTTATCTCCTAGTTTGCAATAAATTGAAAAACATTGATAATAAATGATTGAGGAATTACACGAGATGCCACCATGAAAACTCCAGTCTAATTTCGAAGTTTCATATTGAATTATGGTAGGTAGAGCATTTGTGAAATGTGAGGGTTACACAATAATTAGCATAAAATGAAAATTTTTAAAAATTAAAATTAAAAGCACTTATAAATAAAAATAGAAATAATAATAAAAATAAAATAAAATGATTAGATAATAAAATATTTACAGCTTTATAAACATAGAGGTGCACATTGTAACAGTTAATTTAATAAAATTAGAATTTTAATACGCAATACAAGTTACACTACAAGTATATTCTACTACAAGTTTCAGAGGTAATAAACATTTTATTTGTTAGAGTTCAAATGAAATCAATAGCAATAATTAATAGTTATTTTACTATGCTACAGTTTTAGTGACTATTTATACAAATAGAATATACTTACGACAATTAAGTAGGAAACTTTGAATATTGCCTACCACTATTTTATTAACGCATTGTGTCATAAATAATTCAAAGTAGTTTGTTTGAATATTCTTTTGACTTTTATTTTCTCTATATTTCAAAAAAAGGCGACCTTGTGTTTCAATTGATAAGAGGATTGAGGGATTTAAAACTGCAAAAAGCTCAGAATATGCTTAAAAAATGTTGCCGTCAATCTGTGTTAACGATAATTATACTTCTATCTGGTATTTACGAAATTGCTACAACTCTTTGCCATTAAGTTAATAGTCTGTACCAAATGTGTGTTAAAAGAATCCTTTTCGTTTATTATTGGACTGCTAAAATGATTTTTAAATTGCGCTCAACTAAGTAACTATGGTTATTGCTAGATAATGAATTAAAATAACTAAATTATTTAGATCAACAAATATTTAACAGGATTATAACTTTCAGTCATAAATATTAGAAACCTTACAGAGGAAGCATTTAACAATCCTTTTTGTGTTTAGTTGTTTAAGAAATGAAACCAAATAATAAAATGCGTATTAAAAGATTGTTACATAATACATGACATTTTCTATTTTACATTTTTAATTGTATATATATATATATATATATATACTAATTATGTACACATATATTAAGTTTTACCCATAATATAGCAGTATTTTTTTATAGTTTTTTTAAAATATTCCTTACTGCAACATACTTTATTTTCTATCTTCAATATAATGTATAATTATTGTGCCATGGTGTTTTTCGTACTATGTCATTACAAGTTTTATTTGCAGTAGCATTATTTACATTTTGCCCATGCGATGAGTATGCGTTCAATCTTACTTTCATCTTTCCCACCGCTACCGAAAAGTGAAGAAATAAGTCTGGCCACTGTATTAAAAGATAAATACTCTGAGTACTGTAAATTATTCTCAACACATATTTTTTAAGATCTTTTTTATGTAAGACGTCCCTTATGATGCCTTTAAACAAAAACCTATCTTCTCGTAATCATGAAGACAAAGTACCACATTGTCCTATTTGTATATACCTCCACTAAGTAGAGGCTCAAGACACCCTGTTTGCCCTTTTTTTTTGTTTACCCTATAGAATCTGAGCCTAATGCCACCAATAAAATACTTTTAAATACAAAAGCTAAAAATATCTTTAATAATTTTTTAATTCTCTTACTTTGCAAGTACAAGTACTGTGTTTCACTCAGAAACTTATATTTGTGACTATCGTGAGACGGGTTTAGTGGCTTCATTGACCACTTACATATTCATTTCTCTACGTTTTTTTTTTCTTTCTATTTCAAGAGAGTTTTTATAAACAAAATTTCAAAATTTCTTACAAGCTATTATAAAAATAATGTTTATTTGAATTTCTTTTAAAGAGCACATAATGATATAATTAAATTTAAGGTTATAATATTTTTTTTTTTTTGTTCAGATGATCTAAATTCATGGGTAACCTAAATTGGAAACAAAGATCAAAAAAAAATTTGGTTCTGAATGAAAAATAAGATTTTTCATTTTTTTAAATTGAAAAAAAAAAATCATTTGATATTCTGAGGTGTTTTTATTTTTTTAAGTTGCTGTTATTTTTGGTTGCATAACAGGTGGGCTGAAAGGTTCTTAGGCTGACATATAGAGGGCGCTACTACTATTAAATCCATAGGATTTTTAGTTAGCCCTAACCTTCAAAAGACACGTGTATAAATTTGACAGTGTTGCACTATCAGTATGTGAGTTATAGCATTTTTAGTGAAGTTATAGCATTTTTAGTGTTCATCACGTGCAGTCCACTAGACTGACTGTCGATTGGACTCCGGTGTGAAATGATGGAGCCATGTTTCATCCATTGTCACATATAGACGCAAAAATTCGGGTTTATTACGATTGAACAGCTCCAAACACTGCTTAGAATCATCCATTCGTTGTTGTTTTGAGTCGGTTGTGAGCTCGCGCGGCACCCACTTTGAACAGAGCTTTCGCATATCCAAATATTCATTCACGATATGTCCAACACGTTCCTTTGATATCATTTGGGTCTCAGCTATCTCAATCAACTTCACTTTACGGTTATCAGAAATTATTTTGTGGACTTTTTGATGTTTTCGTCGGTAACAGCCACTTTGGGGCGTCCACTGCGTACATCGTCCTCGGTGCTCATTTCGCCTCGTTTAAATTTAGCAAACCACTTCTCTACGGTTGATTTTCCTGGTACAAAGTCCGAATAATGTTTATCAAGCCAAGCCTTGGCTCACGCGATGGGAAATTAAAATTAACATAGACAAAACCGAAGCTGTACTCTTCACGAGACGCAGAATCTCTCCACCTGATATTTTCCTCTTTAATCAACCCATTAAATGGACTAACAATACTAAATACTTAGGTGTATATCTTGATAGCAAACTAACTTATTCTAATCATATTAAACATAAATATAATATTTCTCTACGCATGCTATATCCCTTTATTAATAGAAAATCCCTCTTATCCTTGGATAATAAACTAATCATTTACATGTATTATTTGCGTCCCATTATCACGTATGCTAGCCCAGTTTGGGGTTCTGCTGCAAGACATAACATTAACTACATTAGTAGAGTTGAAAATAAAATTCTAAGAATGATTATTGATTCTCCGTGGTATTTTAGAAATGATGACATTCATCACAGTCTTGCGCTCGCTTCTATTCAAAATTTTATGCTCCAGCTTGCTGAAAAATTCTATTCAAATCTTGAACACATTCCGAATGATGAAATTCGTAATCTCTCCGAGATACGTTTTTTACTCTGCCGGAAAATGTTAAACTGAACCCCAGGGCGGTTCTTTACAATTTAACAAAGTTCCTAGATGAACTCTTCCTTTCGTCATCATTTCTAGCAGCGGTTACCCTATCCTCCCGTGGAATCTCTTTTTTTAATTTGCTATTTTACTGTTTTATATTATTCATTTTCTTCTTAAAATTTTGAATTTGGAGACATTTTCCTTATTTCCTGTTTTTTGATAACCATGTTTCTCCTACTTATCGCCATATACTCATTTTGACCAGATAGGAGTTTAAGGCCCCCTGGCGCAAGGTACTCCGATAAACTGTCAAGACTGACTGCTTTCATTTTGTAATTTTAATTCCTTTCCTTCTGTATTTTTTTGATCTCTCTTAATATTTTTGACTAGTTTATTTATTTGTAATTTTTATTCAATTAATTATCTACTTTTTCTATAAATTTAAAAAAAATTTCACATTGGCTTAGACCAATGGGCTTAGAGCAATCGACAAGAACCCTATTTTTCTAGGAAGGAGGTTTATGGTCGCTGTGCGACCAGGTGCACTCCGAAAATCTGAAACGAATCAATTGTCAAAACTTCCCAAAAATGTATTTTAATTCACGTGATTTGCTGTTGTTCTTAATATTCAAATTGGAAAATTCGCATTCTTTAAAAATTAACATTCTTATCATTTATTTATTCTGACATGAAGAAATAAATAATTTTTTTGCATCAAATTCAATATAATGCAACCAAATTTTTATTTTTAATTTTAACGTTAAAAATAAACTATTACTACACTTAAACTAAACTAAACTAAACAGTTACGGCAGTCGGTAATAAAAAATACGGTGATTTAATTCAACCATACAGCATTACTAAAATATAAACTTCTTAAAAATAAACTATTTCTAAATTTAAGTTAAACTAAACAGTTATACTGTCGCTAATAAAAAATACGCTGATTTCATTGAACTATATAGCATTACTAAAATATAAACTTTTTAAAAACAAACGAAATAATACAGAAAACAGTATTTCTTTTCTGACCAAAACTAAAAATACGCCGAACAAATTATTTTACAAAACGCTTTTTTAAAATTGAACTAAATCTAAAAACTGATTTCCAGGTTTATTTAGCTGTAACTGCTATAAATTTCAGCTATAAGTTTCTGTCATAGTTGCTACTTTGCCACAATTAGTTTTCTGTTTCTGTAAAAGTAAAAGCATTTCTTATCATTTACATTTTAAGAAAGGCATTTCTACAGGTTTTTAATCTGATTAATTACCAAAAAGTAAGGAAATCTTATAAAAGCACTCCAGAAACATGAAAGCAATAATGTAAGAAACAATACTTGCAGACTTCGATGAAAAAGCAGAACGTGGAAAATTTCCAAGACTTTATCCTAAACGAATTATCGCATTTATGTATTAGATACATATAAAAAAAAATTAAAGAATACGTTCTGCATTTTGAATCTGTTAATCTATCGTTGAAATACATTCCACGTTATAAATAAACTCTCCATTAGAGGAAAAATATTTTTTAATGTATTAAAATCAGAAATAAATCATTTTTGTTTTAGTACACAAATTATACTATTGGTGTTTTGCAAGCAAATGGTTTTTTTTTTTTCACTATCGTTCCATTACAATCATTAATCGCGAATTCATGTTAGGTTTATTCATCGAAGCATATTGATTTAACAAAAGTCGGTTGATCTGTCTGTTTAAAAACAAATATGAGAGGGCGCCACTAGTTTTTAAAAAATAAAATATTGTAATCTAGAAAAAAATCCAGAAAGTCTTTTTGAAAATTACTAAAACTGAAGAGAAACTGATTTTTCAAATTGATATATCTTAATTATTTCATTGTATTAAGCGCTTTGTAATTCTGTATACGGTCAAAATGAAAAATTATATTTAGAACCGTGTAAGTTAAATAGTTTGGAAAATATTTTACTTTCCTTCTATGAAAATAACTTTTAAGTATTTCAAAGAGTTATGTCCTGTTGCAGTATTTTTTATTCAAAATTTTTTAAAATGTCCTTTCTCAGAAACTGCCAACACAATTTCTGCTAGTTATTTTTTTATGTCTTTCACAAATCTGATTTGTTATTTTATTTTTCAATAATCATTTGAATATAATAATATAATCTATCAGCATTAATACCTTGTTCTTATAAATTACTTTTGAATAAGCTTGTCTTAATTGACATACATTAGTTATGTTACTATGCTACAGTTTTAGCAAGTATATATACAAATAAAATATACTTATTTACTTAAGTAGGAAGCTTTGAATATTGTCTACCACTATGTTATTAAGGCAATATATTTTATAAATATTTCAAAACAATTTTTTAAAATTATCACAACTTATTTCATTAGTATTATAGGAAATGCAGCTTCTTTTTGATGCTGCATTATTTTCCAATTAAAATAATAAATAGACTAACCATTTCTTGAATTATTTGGCGTTTCACTTGAAGTTCGACTTCAGAGGTTCTACTGTATATTCATTATATTGTATTTTACTCATAATATGACAGCATTTTGTTACGATTTATTGTAATTATTCGAAATATTTCTATGTAAAACGATACATTGTTTTCTACCTTAACTGAAATGTATATTTATTGTGGCATTGTTTTTATCGTATTGTATCAATACAAGTTTAATTTGCAGTCGCATTACTTACATTTGACTCATGCTATGAATATACGCATTGTCATTCTTTCAGCTTTCGTACTTCAACCGAAAAGTGAAGAAATCCGAAGGACAGAGTTCTGTAAATTATTCTTAACTTCTGTTCTTTAAGATAATTTTGAATTAAGACGTCACTTATGACGCATGAATAAGAAAATACGAAGATTTCTTGCTGTAATCATGAAATCAAAGTACCGTATTTTCACATTAGTAAATACCTCCACAAAGGAGAGGCTTTTTTATTCCTTGCATGTTTTTATACTTCATTTAACATTTGTTTCTTATTCTTAAAAGAATAGATAATATATTTGTTCTTAAATGAATACTATAGAAAATTCTTAGAAGGGAAAAAAACCCTTGTAAGAATAAAAAAATAGTAGAATTGATATTCATGCAATCTATATAACTTTAAGAACAGAATTGTGAAACAATTTAAATTAAACACTACAAATGAACAAGCAGAAAGATTTTAAAAATAGTACAATTTTTAATATTCTATGAATATTTGAACATTTATTGAAAAATATGGAGCTGCCTGATTGTCACATACAGATGAATAGCAATTATCAAGTGGAACATAAGTATATATGTGATTCATTTTGAAATTTTTTGTATTAAAAACATATAATTAGATATTTTTTTCTATTAAAAATATATAATTAGATATTTTTTTTCTATTAAAAACATATAATTAGATTTTTTTTTTGTATTAAAAACATATAATTAGATATTTTTTTTCTATGAAAAACACATAATTAGATTTTTTTTTTTTTTTGTATTAAAAACATATAATTAGATATTTTTTTGTATTAAAACATATAATTAGATATTTTTTATTGTATTAAAAACATATAATTAGATATTTTTTTGTATTAAAAACATATAATTAGATATTTTTTTGTATTAAAAACATATAATTAGATGTTTTTTTGTATTAAAAACATATAATTAGATATTTTTTTGTATTAAAAACATATAATTAGAATTTTTTTGTATTAAAAATATATATTGATCATATAGACTTTTTATACCGTTCCCCCTGCCCCTATCGAATTTGAGTTTTACCACAAGAAGCTGGTGTCACCTCATTCTTCTCCAAGTTGTGGCCGACGGATTACTTTCCTTTGTGGGCTATAATACTTTAATTAATTATTACTTTTATTTGCAGCAGATATAAGCGGAATGTAATCAATAAATAATAAAAGCATAAAAATTAGTTTTAAATAGTTTGCACAAATTTAAAACTTCCAAACTTTTATTTCACGTTAATGATGTTGTTGTTTATTGATGTTGCTTTCTTTAAGGAGGCCTGTAGAATTTTGAGCCAGTTCCTATTGATTATTAAGAAACATATGACCTGACTCAAAATTCTTCAGGCTCGTGGAATCTAGAGGAGAGAGAAAGGTGGGGATGTATTCGCCCTTTGTTGTCTATATTGTTATAATTTTAAAATACAGACTACATTAGTGTAAGAAACAGGTTAAGTATTTCAAATAATGCAGCTGGCAAACACTTAGACAATTGTCTTTAATGCCTTAAAGCAAGTGCTGCACTGATGTTACTCACTTAACAATACCCAGGAGGTGCGTGTGGCTTGAAGATAAGCTACGGACGCAGAGTAACAATACCCCGCAACGCTCTACGATCATGTTAGACCGTGACATACGGTTTAAAGTGCATTCGTAACCGTTATAAACATGCATGGCACCGCCGGGACTCGACCCTCGAAACCTGTGGTATCGGGCGCCTCAGCGCTAAGCTCTCGGCCATTTAGGCCCCTATTTCATCTTAAGGAAGTACTTCAAAAAATGAACTTTAATTTTTAATACTAAGACAGTTCATAGTATCGTTTTCCACCAAAACCTTGGAAAAACTGAAGAACAAAAACTCATGCCGCGATAAATCTCACATTTTATATACGTGCCAAAAATAATTAATCAATACAGGAATGTATAAATGGGAAAAAGAGGACTAATGAAGCTAGAGAAGGGAAAGAACCGAAAAATCTCAAAATACTTTACACTTAATTTTGAATTGCTATCTTAGGCGACGAGAAGCTAAGAATTACACTACTGGCCATTAAAATTGCTGCACCAGCAAGAAATGCGGATAACAAAATACTGGACAAATATGTTATACTGGAAATAACAAATGATTAAATTTTCAAGAAATTTGGGTGCATAGATCTTGAGAAATCAGTACCCAAAACAACCACCTCTGGCAATAATAGCAGCACTTATAGTATAAACCTGGGCATTGAGTCAAACAGAGATTGGATGGCACGTACAGGCACAGATGGCCATGCCGCTTCAACGCGATGCCACAGATCATAGGTTGCTCAAATTGTCCTAAAACACAGAATACAAAAAATTAACGCATGAAATGCAACCAAAATTGGATTCGAAAGTGCATCCAAATAATTTATTAAGCTAAAGAAGAGAAAAATAAAAACAGCAAAAAAAAAAAAAATGTTTAATTATCATACAAAACTAACGCTGTCATTTTAATCGAATAAATGCAGAGATTTCAAGCTGTAATTTCATTTAAATTCTTATATATACAGAAATTTAGCAATAGCAAAGTGTTTTCATGTTCACTAGTACTTAATAAAACATATAACAACAATATGATGATATTGAGTTCATGTATATCGAGTAATGTCATTTAGAATTATGAAACCATGATTGACCTCAAAAACTATTAACAAACCCTATCACAACTAATCGGTAAATATTACATATACTGATAATAAAAACCATTATAGACTTATTTTCAAGCAATATAATGAACAACAATCCATAGATAAAAATTATATTCTTTTACACTTATGAAAAACTGTATATTAGGATAAATCCTTCCAAAATATTAATGGTCCTTCACTGTTTAATTATAAGTAGCATGTAAAAATTAGTTTCTCTGTGAATTTATTATAAAATGAATTATAATTTAAAAACTGACTTATGGTAAGGAGCAAAGGCAAAATGGTATGACCAAATAATAGACACTTTCGTTTACATTGACCTCTTATTGGTTGAATTATTACAGTTCTGGTTTTGGAGTAGAAAAGTTAACCTTAATTTAATTCAAACTTAAAAATAAGGGCGTGGGAAGGCACTAATAATTACACACTTCTGATTTCCTGAAATTTTAAGTTTAACATTTGTTGTCTACGGGGTAAACGCAACTTAAGAATATAGACAACTTCA